>JMFS01117880.1:0-10200 GCA_000699545.1 Podiceps cristatus | reverse complement strand
CCTACAATTCTATGATTCTATGATTCTAATGTGATACTGTTGGTAATAGCTTCTTAATGATATCAGCTAACCCTAGAATTATGTCTAGAATTCATCCTACATTTCCTTCCACCCCAAAACATAAAAAAATATAAAATGACACATCTTCAATCAGCATCTTATCATAAATTAACTTTAGTATGTTCTTTCTTATGTTAGCTAACATGTCTTTTACCTTTGGAGGTGCACTGTTAAGTGATTTTCCTAATGCCAAACAGTACATCACCCTCAGAAACATATCAGAACCCACAATATTCCCAGGCAGATTTATGCTTAATCCATCAGATACCACAGTCCCCTAAACAGCATGCAGTAATAATCTGTCTGTTTTGCTAAACTGGAAAACAAATACAACAATCAAACCCCAAAAGAAAGGAAAAAAATCCGATAGCCTGGAGAAGAAAAGGGAGCAGGACACAAAACCACTGGAAGCTAGACTACGATTGAGTATGAGGTACATTCTATTCTCCTCCCCCTAAAAGAGTGTTACTGATAAAAACATTGCACAGACAGACATATGTATTAGGATAAAGCCCCAGTTATCATTTATGCACTTAAAACTATTTAACCATGCAGGGAAAAGGAAAGAAACAAAAATAGAACAAACAGGCCAACCCCCATGACACATCCTGATGGCGATGGATGAACAATGAACTGAATATTTCCAGCTGTACAGGAGCGTCATCTCAGCACTATGTGATGTATTAGCCAAAAGGCAAGCACAGGTTTCTCGTTTCAGTCCAGTCTTAAACAGTCAACTCTTTGAGAAACTGGTTTTCATAGGAAAGTAGATTTGAAAGTCTCAATTCAAATACAGTAAAAGAATCAAATAAAATGTAAAAAAAAAAAGTTAAAAATCAGTCACTGCCTGACAGAGTTGTCATAACATGTTCTCTCTCTTCATTTCCTTCATGACATGAATTGAGAACACAGAATTCTCTGCTGAATAGTTTTGATTCACTTGCATACTGCTTGCAATTTCTTTATCCAACAGAAAGGTATACTATAAAGTTGAGTGAGGCTTGGGTATTTTTATTCCCCGATCACTCTTTCTGCCAGTTTTTTTTCATACTCCTTTGTTTTGCTTCAAGCTTCAGATGCAGGAAAACTTGAAAATAAATGGTAAAACCCAAATTGAAACCACCATGGTTTACTACACGAGCAATCAAAATCAGTTATACTTGGCAAAATCTCAGCTTACGGCAGTTTGACCTTGCTGGTTTCAAAACTGACCAGTTTGCAGACAAAAAAACCAAACAAACAAACAAACAAACAAAACCACAAAAAAACAAAACCAAAAAACCAACCACCCTCACCAAACAAAAAGAAAGTTTTGAAATATCCTATACCTTCTCAGAATCCTAAAAGTGCAAACAAATTTAAGCAATATTCTACTGAAACACATTTCTTATCTGACAACCACATATCTGATGTAAAGCCAGTCCAGTGCCCCAGTGATTCCATTTCCTGAGAAGCTACCTGAGGATACTGACAACTCTTTAGCAAAGAGCTTTGGGATATGCAGATAGAAAGCGTTATTGAATGAATAAATGATATTATAGAGATTATTATTTTAAAGTATATGCTCATATCAAACATAGGTGCCAAACCAGTAAAGTGGGAAATCATGAGCAAACATTTGATAATAGAGAAAATAGTAGCACATTATGTACTTTCAACTTTGTCTTTGAAATTTTCTATTATAACCATCTATATTGCCCACAGACCTTAGGCTGGGAAGTGTTTGCCCTAAAGCATCTTTTCTCTGTGCATCTCTTATTCTGCAGCAGTCTGGTCTGCTTTTGAGAAGCAGAACATTGCCAGCTTCTGCTGACTTCAGCAGGGACTGAGAGTGCATTTTCCTTGAAGTTTCCCTAAAATAAATTTGTTAGTTGGTCTAATAAAACTATCACCTTTCCCTATAAATCTTGTCTCCGAAAATCAAGTGCTCAGACTCTTTTGGATGCCTTTGAACGAAGTCAACTCATAGTGGATATTTAGATGAAGTCTGCAAAATAGACGGCTTTTCCACAGACTACCCTCAGCGTGAATCTCTCTCATGGTTTAACCCCAAATGGTAACTGGACCACGCAGCCGCTTGCTGAAACCAGGACAATCTCCTAAACTTCAGGGACAAACCTATACGAAGAGCTATTTCTACCATGCATCTAGGACTGATAACAGTTCACATCTCCTCCCGTAGACCTTAACTTCCTGTTAATACTCTTCTCCAGTATGCCAAGAGACAGATAACTAACTTAGGACAGGTACTCTCAAATGAACCACTAGTCGCAATGTGCAGCCATGAAGGAGAACATACACAGCTTCCACATTAAATGTTACTCTTTCTGGAAAGGTGAGGCAATAGCAATTTGTTTTAAAAAGATCAATCAGGGTTTATTAGCACTCTGTACATCCTCACACTAAACAGTAAAGTGAAAATAAATTTTCTGTTATAGCACAGCTAAAGTTCTAATAACAACAGGCAAGTAGGGGCATCTACTTTTATTTTTTTATATATATATACACACACACATATTTATACAAACCATATATATACACACACACACGCATATATATGTATATATACATATAGTAAAAAAGTAAGCAGTGGTAAATGCTATTCCCACAATGAACACAGGGGGGAAAAAAAAAAAAAAAAAAAAAGAAAAGGAAGTATTAAAATAAATACCCAGCTTCCCTACAAAGATGCTTTTCTATGGCTTTCACATTACCTAGAGCCATCTGTCAAAGCAGATTCTGCAACAGGTCCTGTAACTGACACATCAAAAATTACGGCTCTGATTCAGGAAAGATTTAGTCCATCCCTGTCCAGTTAAGCATTTAAGTATTTTAAGTACATGCTGAAAGTCCTGTCAAAGTTACGGACATGCCCAAGCAGTTTACTTGAACAGGAGACATTGACTTGAGTGAAGCTTATAAGAACACATTTATTTTTGAGAATTAATGTCCTCCCTCATCTGAAAACAAGACCATGAATAACACACAAGACTGGGGATCAGTGATGACAATACAGCAAGTGTCAGAGGAAAAGGGAGAGATTTATCTTGACAGTCTGCAGGGAAACCTGCATAATTCTAACCAGTGCCAAAAGTGACAGATGCGGGACTTAACATAAATGCAATAGAAATCGGAGAACCTTAAGGTAACAATGACTTCAGCCTCCGAAATGTGACACAGGGAATGCATGTCCACAGTGAAGCTTGCAGGGCAGCTGCAGGACAGCTAAATGTATCTTGTCTTTAAACTAGGTCAGGCAATGATGGTACCTGACCAGGGCGGATGGCGGCTGTATGATTTGTTAGATTAAAGATAGGAACTGATGTGTGTTACAATTCCTTCCTCAAGCTGAAACACAAACAGTAAAGGGTGGGTGTATATTGAGTCCCTAGCTGTGGAACGCCATTATATATGCCACCTTTGTAAAGGTATGTCATCAGAGCAACACCTTGCACATCTAAATTACACCACACGGCAGCCATGAGGCTTCATGAGGACCAAGTTCAACTGTGAAAAGATGTTTGAGTTACCCTTCAGGAGAAATACAGTATGTGTAAGGGAAAGGAAAAGGCCACAGCAAAACAAGGCCAATTTACATGGCTTGGAATCTGTGCCACTAAACTGCAGGAGGGGAGCGGGGGGGAAAGATTCACCACATAAGCAGTGGCCCCTAAAGAATTTTGATATTGCAGCCTTGGACCTGCCCATTCCAAAGAGGCTAGATTTAGCTTGACATTAAATCTGAAGTAGAAAGCTCACAGGAGAGGAGAGGAAGACAAGACTGGTACCTGTAAAATTGAGCCCTTCCTAGAAACCATAAGTTAAGTTTAATTAACACACATTTCTAAAAAAAAAAAAAAAAAAAAAAAACAAAAAAAAAAAAAAACCCACACCCAAACGCAAGTCTGGTTCCTATCTGTTGTTTTTGGTTTGGTTTTTTTGGTTGTTTTGTTTTGTTTTGTTTTTTCCTAATCACAGACAAGAATAATAAACTAAACTATAAGTAAAACCAGCTCATGGATTTACTTCTAGTCAAATTTGAAGCAGCTTCAGTGCTTGTGAAAGAAAGGAAACTTCCTTTCTTCAATGACTTCCAAAATTCCGTGAATGAAATTTTAGCATTCATCAGTGGATTCTTGTCTTGCAAACAGACTACTCAGGAAGTTTCTGGTTAGCAATTAGTGAGATCCTATGTAGTGGTCTATACAGATTAAAAAACAAAGAAATGCCTCAGAGTGATTAAAGATGTAACAATACAGACATTACCAAGCCTAGAAGACAATTAAAAGCCCTGTGTCCTTTCACAGGCATTTCGTTATCTCAATCTATATCTATACTTGTAGGTTAGATTCTGCTCATGGCAGCATCAGAAGAACAGAAATATTTTCAATTAGTCACCTTTGAACAGGCTACCATAGAAGAAAATTCAGTTGAAAAAGTTGAGAAAGAATGCTTCTCTAGAAAAGCTGCGGTTTACATTCTGCTTCACACCCGGCCTACGTAAAACGTGCTCAAGGCAGAATCAAGCACTGCTTTCTCCCCTGGTTTTTATCTTGCGAATTCTACAGCAACAAGTTAGCTAAAACCAGAGAAAGTGGAATACCCCGGCCCTGCCCCAACCCACCAGGAACCCAGCAATGAGGAATGCAGCACAGGGCCCTGCTTTGCAGCCCTGCCACCAGAAGGCTCCACGCACAGCACTGGGAAGGCTGCCAGAAGGCAAGGGAGAAACCGGACTGGATTTCTGCCAGCTAACATACCCTCTTATGGCAATTCTTCTAAGGGGGATGAGGGTGCCCTCCTGATTCAGAGGGATAAAACAGCTCTGACAAAGTAGGGCAGTTCTGTCTACTACCACTCTCCAATGCCATGCTGTGTATGACCAGTCCAGCCAAGGCTGGTCTCCAATTCTGTATGCTGGCACAGCACACAGAGGAGTGGAGGCTGCATTTCTGTGCTGAGTAAGAGCTACATTAAAATCCCAACACCTTGACAAGAAATTTTACCGTGGCTCCTCTATGCCAATTACATGATGCAAATGTATGTTTTGAACTCTGCTGGCTGGAGGACAGAAAAAAATAATCTGAAAACAGCTACATTTTCCAATTCTCCTACCAACCAACTTGTTCTCGAAGCCTGGCTGTGTTACAGCATTCATCATATTACACTCACTGGGAGTATACCTAAGCATAGACATGTACATGCATGTTTCAATGCATAGACACACACACTAAAGTCATAATACATGTGTAAATTTCATTCTGTATTTACTCATTTGCTGTAAGCACCATTCCTAATGGAAAATAGACCATGTCTCCTTTTTAAGGGAATGATTAGGACCACATGTTTCACTCACTCTTATGCTGAGGACCTTGCCGATACTTTAGAAACCAAATTACTAACAGCATACTAAACTTATTTCCCTGGTGGAAACCACTGGCTACTAACTTAGTGAATATGAATACATTTGTCCCTAAACATGCAGATAATCATCATATACATATGAGAAGGTACGGGGCAGATGAGAGCAAGGTTCATATGCAATAGTAACATATTCTATAACCGAATGACTTTGTTTATCTGAGAAACCCAGTATTACATCACTTTTCCTAAAGAGAATATAAACAGCACATTTTTGAAGAAACAGTTACTTAATGTGCAACTTGTCACCACTATCAGCTTTAACATAATAAAATACATGTGAAAAATCCCTTGAAGCAAACCTTCTGCAAAGCAGATTCTTCTCTAGTCTGGGTCAGAGGGTGTGTATGTCTATGAAGGAAATGCTATCTCTCTCTCTTTCACACACCCACTCACTGTAGGTCATGCGGCAGAGCTCGCTGTTGTGATGTCTGCTGTATGCATGGCATCAGCTCCTGGAGGTAAAGAAATTACCATAGTTTCTTGGGGAGCATCTGTGCCTCGTAAGGAAAACCAACAAATCACACTTCAACATATTAAATAGCAGCACTCATTGAAATTTCAGCCAAGGATCTCTAAAGTACATTGCAGACAATGAATAAAGCATGTTTCAGCAAGGTAAATATTACTCTCCGTATTTTGTAAATACGGAAACCACAGCACTACCTAGCTGAATGACTTAATCAAAGTCACTCCAAAAGCCCGTGCAAGTGACAAGCATTATAATCAAACTCCAGACCCTAATTTTGGAACCACCAGTCTTCAACCATTAAGTCTGGGTGAAAGTTTGCACAATCAGGTCTGGCAAGGTACAAAGTATCTGTGGGCAGTAGACACAGCCCCTCACTTCTCTTTGACTCAACAAGCACTATTGGTACTAATCTGTCAGGGGCAGGCAAGCCAGGGCAGTTTGCCCCAAACTCTGTTTTAAGAGGTTAAAGGAAATTTTCCAGTAAATGGATCGTAGCACTCCCTGTACCTTGCACTAGGCTCCCGGGTAATTGCTGTGTAGGACCTTGAAGAACTGCTCCTGCACTAGCCACATTTTCTATAACTAAGTAAACTTCAGCATAACCTGATCAACATTTCCTAGCACAGCTCTATCAAAAAGATTTTGACAACACAGCTTTTATACTATAGCTTTGTCCTATGAGCAAGGGTTGATAATTTTTTCAACTTCTGAGATGCAGAAGTAGTAAATATTAACGAGAAGGTAACAGTTACACCCTTATTTCTTTTAACTTCATAGCCTTAAACTCAGAACTCTGAATCAAGAATACCGTAGTTAAGCCATTCTAGTATTTAATCCCTTATGGTATCATAAATCTTGAAACTGCTCAAATTATTCTGTGCTATTATAATTGTTCTTAAAGTCTATGTCAGGAATAATCTGTTCGATTTCTTTAATCAAATAAAAAAATTATATAGCTGAATAATACTCAGAGCAACAGAGAAAACAGATGAGGAGGTATACAGATATGCAAATTTGCCATTTACATATGGCAAATAAGTCATTTAATGCCATTATAGAACTATTTTTGCAGTCTGAGTTGACATTTCTTTTCATTACACAGTAGAATTTCTCCCCAAACCGCTGGCAAAAGAGTTATAGGTGAGCAGCAGCAATGGGTTAATAAAAGATGGTATGCTATTAGATAAACCTTTTACAGGTTTGCATCTGAAAGTCATAACATAACCTTTTATGTCATGTGTCACTGTGACAGAAGGTTTTCAAGGCAGAGTTCTTGAAACTGCAAGATGTTAAACAGATGTACTGTACAGCCTTCCAGATTTAAATCATGAGAACTGCATTTGCAGCCTGTGTGTTGTATCCCCATTTTTTTCCCTTATCAGCTTTGGATGCTTTAAATAAAACCGTCTGGTTTATGCACCTTTTTTTCTTTTTTTTTTTTTTTTTAATACAATGGACCCTAAAAATCACTTCCTGCCCCCTTTCTTTTTTCTTTTTTTTTTTGTTTTTCCTTCAGACTAGAGAAGGTTATTCAAAAATATATGTCTTTTAGGCAAGGAAATCTCTTTCTCCTCATTCTGCAGGTGCTGGCAACCTGATCCAATTAGTGCAAAAAAGTCATCCACTGTAGAAATAGGCAGGAATGATAGCAGTAAAAACAAACAAATAAAAATAGACCTGCTCAAATTTCAGCTTAAACATGCCTCTAAACCCCTGAAATATTGATAATACCCTACCTTTTCAGTTTCAACTGTTGCTTGCACTCTGACAAGCCTCTATCAAGAAAGGTTTGCATAGTTACACAATTTAGCTTGCATGCCTAATCAGATGCCACCATTTGTGCCTTTGAAATAACTAATGCAATTGTAGTTCAAATACATACAGTAATTTAGATCTTCAGAGACCTCTGGTAGTCTTCTGGTCTAAATCCCTTGTAAAGCAGGGCCAACTTCAACGTCAGATGAGGCTGTTCAGGGTCTTATTCAGTCAGGTATTGAATGTTTCTAAGGATGAAGATTTCACAGCATTTCTGATCCAAAGACTAACTCTACGGTGAAATTTTTCTTCCTTGCATCTAATCACAATTTCCCTTGCTGCAACTTGCGTCCTTTGTCTCTTACGCCATCAACGTGCACTTCTGGTGCTATGATTTTACTAATTTAGCACAACACAGAATTAGTATTTCTTACAAAGGCACACTGCTGCCTCATGTTCAACTTGATGTCCACGAAGATCTTCGAGTCTTTATCTGTGAAGCTGCTTTCTATCCAGTCAATCCCTAACCTGTAGTGCTGCATGGGGCTATTTTATCTCAGGTGCAGGACTCCAGATTTGCTTTTCTGGGACTTCAGGAGGTTCCTGCTAGCCCAACCCGTAAAGTTCTCTCTGAATAGCAGTCCTACCCTCCAGCGTATCAACTGCTCTCCACAATTTGGTATCACTTGCAAACTTGCTGAGGTTCACTCAAGTCTCACTGTCCAAGTCATTAATGAAGAGTTTAAACAGCAGTGGCCCCAGTATGGACCCCAGGGAAACAGACTGTATTGTATATACCACTGGGTATACAAAGGCTGAACTCACAAACTGTATTGTACGTCCCAAGCAACACTGCATGAAATAATTAGTTTCTAATTAATAAGAATATGTAAATTCACTAAATTGGACAAATAATTTTGTGATAGTCAGCACAGTACAACGGGTAGAACTTACACTATATCATAATGGCATTTATGCTTTTTTGCATTGATGCGTATCTTTTAATTGACATTGCTGGTATTGTTCGTAGGTATTCAGTGCTACAGAGAAACATGGCATGTAAATGAATGGAAGAAGCATGCTCCTCAATCCAAAGAATTTTTAAAAATGTCAATAAAATGCACTGGACAAAAAGACAATATAATAGCCATCACACTGGAGGAATGAATGAATGAATCTAGATATTAAAATCACAATTACTCTCCTGCCAAAGGAAAAGAAAAAAAAAAAAAAAAGAAGAAAAAAAATGCCCAAAGAATTTGCATAGCAAAAAGCAGGAATAGGAACAAACAATATTTCCATCAGACGGAAAGAAAAAACTAGGCATATATGGATGAACACCACAGCAAACAATTCTGAAAAAAATGCAAACCAGCAACACCACCTAGCTTTTCATCCATGCAGAACACAGACAAACCTTTTGAGGCAGACAGTTACAACAGAAACAAAAATATGAAAAGAAAACCCTTTACAGGAGGAAGAATATATGAAATTCAATAATGAAATTGAAACTATCAAACACTGTAAAGTGTACACTAGTACAAAGTCTAAAAAAAAAAATAAAGCATGAATAATCACACTGCTGTGAATGCAGCATTGAACAAGAAGCATGCTGGTTGATGGATTGGGGTCAGAAATGCTCAGCACCTTTCAGATTCAAGTCCCTGGAGCTGTCTGAGTTTAGGAAAAGTCCAAAATAAGTGCAAGCAGGTGGAGATCCCATCTTGCTCTGAAAAAAGCATATACAAAATTCTTTCTACTGTAGCTGTTTCCGTCTTGGCATTTACCTACTTAGAAATAAGAAAATACGTTCCAAAGCACTGCCATGCTAAACTGCTCATAAAACACTCCTTACAGAAATTTCTGTTTCTCAGGTGCTTGGAAGCAAGGAAATGCACAAATTGACAGACAACTCTTGCCGCTGTACGCAAAGCTGTGAAGTTAGCCACAGCTTTAAAGCTGAAGCTTTAAATCATTGACTTACTCAAGACAACCAACTTCACCCAATCTATGACGAACCTGCTGTCTAAAAATGACTATAAATGAAATATGTTTTCCTATTCTGCCTTCTGCTGTTACTCATCACTAGACTCATCTTGGTATATGGCACAGTATAAAACAGCACCATTTTTAAAAAACAGGGAAGCATTTTTAAATGTGTAATATTTATCTGAGTTCAAGTCAGCTGCAAAAAAAAACAAGTAACTACAACTGTTTCAAAAGCATATATTATTTCCACAATATAGAAAGCTGGATTATGAAGACAGGCTTTCCATCTGAAAGTCAAAATTTCATCAAAAAAATGTGTTTTAAAAGTAATATTTTATCAAAAATCTAAAGCTTTGGCATAAATATCCCAAAGAGTATGGAAAGTCAGAACATTCATGAATATTTTTTGAGCAGGAAGTGAGCAAGATTTTATTAAAAATATGAATTTTATGTTCTCAAAATGAGACCAACTTGAGTTAGAGGTCAGGGGAGGAGGCGGGGGG
>KL284535.1:4869-19600 GCA_000699545.1 Podiceps cristatus | reverse complement strand
TGCATGCACAAGCTTGCAGTAGGCGAAGGGCGGCCATGGGAACGAGCTGGCTGCTGTTTAGGTAAATCAGCAGCTGCAGCATCTCATACGCGTAACAGGACCAGGTATTTATCCTGTAATATTTACTAGAGGTGCAGCTGTTTCTGAGAAGCCTTGGGTCATCTCTTTTTCTGGGGGTAAGGTAATAATCCGGGTCTTACGATGTGCCGAATGATCTCCAGCTTCATCAATATGCGTATGGCTGTAGGTTTCGCAGAGTACCGGGGCTAATCTTTCATGTTTGCTGCGGGTGGGAAGGTGAGAAGACCAGCAGTGCTCGCTCCCATCAGCTGCTGGATGCTGTAGGCTAGGAACTCTGTAAGCATCGACACCTTTGCTCCACATTTTCTGCGCCAGCCATGGTGGCTGCTGATCAGAACATACTTTTAAGAGATGACTGTTATCAGTCTGTGCCATCACGGTGCTGTGAAGATGCCTCTTCAGCAAGGGAGAATAAATCTCAGTAGTTCCAGTGTACAACAGCAGTTACTGTCGGGTTTAAAGCAAGTGTCAGGATATGCAAGTGTTGCATGTCTGTTCAGATCCAGAGCATAAGTAAATTTTGCTTAGCACCCACCACAGATGTGACAACTCTCCAATGTATTTGCTAGAGATATATATACACACACACACACACACACACAGAGCATCTGCCTATATTCTGCAGCGCTTACTGTTCCCTGGCGTCCTGAGAGCTATTGCAGCATGCTGCCCAGGTCCCCAGTAGACGGATGGACAGCAAGCAGCTTCCTGCTGGCTGCACTGCAGTACAGTCCTGGAGAACGCTGTTAAAAGTTCATCCAGTGGCCTGCTGTCAGATTTTGTCTGCGTATGCATTCAGCCCAAAAGAACTGGGATTGATAAGGAAACTCTTTTTTACTGTGAGAGTGACTGAGCACTGGAACGGGTTGTCCAGAGAGGTTGTGGAGTCTCCATCCTTGGAGATATTCAGAAGCTGTCTGGACATTGCCCCGTGCAGCCTGCTCTAGGTGACCCCGCCTGAGCAGGGAGGCCGGACAAGATGACCTCCGGAGGTCCCTGCTAACCTCAACCATTCTGTGATTCTGTGAAGATAACTTGGTGCTGCTTTGGCATGGAATTATGAGTGGCTGCTCTTGAGTGACTCACTTTAAGTAAAAAGTTGCTAAGAAATTAATTGAGTAAACCTCAAACTTCTGTTTGAAAATAGTTGTTGAAATAGATTCACACAGAAAATAATGTGGTTATTTGAAAAGAAGAGTTTGTGTGTAGACAGCCTCAGAGGGATGAAGACACAGTGTCTGCATGGAGCACAATTAACAGGGCTAATCTAAAAGCAGAATTTTGTGTCTAGAGCTGGATGACACACCTCTTGCTACAGTGTAGGCAGGTAATTCTGCCATTATTATATATATTCTTTTTGATTGGTATTTAGAGTTGTATTTTTAAAATATGATTGATGAAATGTTTCAACTGCGTTTTATTTTCTTAAAAAGTTCAGGAATGTTATTTCAGGCATAGTTTGAAAATACAATATCCAGGCTTAACAGGTGTTTATTTTAAAAAATGCAAACGTATCTGAATATTGCACATGCATGTCTGTTCCTCCAAGTCTCTTTGAGAAATATACACACATCCTCCTCTGTGCTTCATATACAGAAAAATGATTTTGTGTTTATAAGTTACCAGGATGTAAAGGGCTTAGAAACCTTTGTGGACCATAAAGTGAAATGCCACAAGTGCACAACAGGAATAGGATATTATATTTCTATTGATGTTATGTGACTTTGCAAAGCCTTTAGCCAGGCTGTGTTCATGATATGTTAGGATCATGCATATCTGGTTGTATTCCATCATTTTCTGCTGGAATTGAAAAGATTATTTACAACAATGATTACTGGTAGTTTTCTTACTTTGGGAATTTACTTCTCTTTCACGTTGCAGCTGCAGAATCCTTTAGTTTGTACACAATTAACTTTTGCTGTATTCATTAGCTTCTGTTTGCTTTATCTCTTCAAACCATATCAATTGTCATTGACAAACGGTGCACAGAAGTAACTTCCAGTAAGATTGTTATGTTATGCTATCTCTAATACATTAAGAGTAATTTGCGTGTAGGTCCACAGGATCAAAAAGGAGGCCATTGGGGATTTATGGTTTTGAGGAACGTAAGAAAATGCTTTTGCAGGTCTCTTGGTATGCTAAAAACTTTGCCTTTCTGGAATTTAACAATGAAGTAGTCAGAATGTAAAATATGGTTTTATCAAAACCAATGTGTTGATGAATTTAAATAAACTAATTACAGCATATCTTTTTTACCTTTTATATCTATTTACAAGGATTAGCATTACAGATAGAAATCCATAATTTACTTGTTAATCTCTTATCTTCTGGTTTGCTCACCAAACTTGCTATAAAAATATATTTATATATTCTAAGCTTGTACGTTAGTAGGTGCCATTTTCTGAATTTAAAAATAGTCTGCATGTGTTGCATAAAATGCCTTTGGGCAGGAGAGGAGGGGGATGTCTGTCTGGTTGACATAGAACATAAGAAAAAATCTGAAGTATGCTAGAGCTAAATATACTGATAAGCATGCAGCTATGGGGGAAAATGAGCTAAAACATATTGAGTTTAGTCTTATTAGCACATTAAATACCAGCGGAATGGTCATACCCGACCTTTTATTTAAGAAATAATCACCGTTTTGCTGTGAAGACAACTCAGACCTGGTAGCATGTGCAAACAAAGGAAATATTTCTTTAGAGCCTCGTTATGCAGGGCGACGGTGGTTTGCTCTTTGTTCTGCTAGCCGTCTGCAGCGCTGGTGCAGAAAATGGACGCTGGAATGTTTAAATAAACTTTAAATGCTGTAGCCCCACAAACGTTTGAACTGATTCTCCTTTTTAAAAGTAAGTCTGAAGCAGATGTAAATGAGCACTGCTGGACTTTTGGCGATGGCTCAGGGTGATACACCTTGGGATGCGAGGCTGCGCTGCTTCCTTCGGATTAGTTCATCATCACAGGGAAAGGTGTGAGATTGTTGCAGGTTTAAGAATAGGATCACTGCAGCAGGAGGCCCTTGCCGAAGGGGCAGGGTTGGCCTGTCTGTTTATCCCTCAGTTACTTCTGAGTTGGCGAGATCTGTTATGACAAGCTAGTGAAAAAATCCTGGGAGGATTATCAGAAAGATAACGTGGTTTTCTGTCGCTGTAATTAAGCTGGCAATAGAGTAGTATTCTTCAACTCATTTATAGGCTGTGCATTTTAAAATTTCTTGGCTACATAGTTTAAAGTGATTCATGGACGGGAATATAATAATGTGATTACTGTTCAGCCAAATGCAGCTTGCTTTCAGCTGGCTGCCAACCTGTCGGGGCTGCCCTGTGTGTGGGGCGGCTGGAAGGCTGTGGGTCAGCAGGAGCTGTCTGTGTGCGGTGCGATGCTCGTGTCTGTGCGGAGAGCCTCCGTGGCGGCCGAGAGGGTGCTGGGGGCCGCAGGAGGGGCAATGCAGCCTTTTCTTCTTGTGTGTGGGGTTAAGTGTGCCAAGTCTAGCATAATGGCAGAGGGGCTATCGTTGCTGGTGCCCCCTAGGAAACGTTTGTCAGGGGAGCAGAAGACAGAGATTGGAATGGGAAGGCTCGAGGTCCTCCTGCATAGCTACTGCCCATGAGCGAGGGCCGCGTGCTGTGCCCAATGGGCGCTGGGGAGACTGGAGTCTCTTCCAGGCTGGTGCTTTTCTGAGGAACAGGCTCGCCTTAAAAAGAGTCTGGAACCTTTCATAGGGCCTTAGAAGACTGGAGCCCAACTCCTGTTGGGAGGGAATGAGGCTTTGACACGTAGTACCTGGAGGTATGGGCACGGTTGGCTGTAATTTAATTTCATTAACTGGATTTGCATCCACTACTGTCAGCACTGGATTTGACTCTGTTTAGGTAGCAAAGGCTTGTAGATGTTTGGAGACTTCTTTATACTAATGCTAGAGTTTGATTATTGGGGTTAGACAGTTTGCTTATTTTCTTTTGTGACTGCTCTGATCTACAGAGTTCTTTGTATGACCCAGGAAGGACATTTGGAAACAAGCCCTTGGCTGAGCTCCCTAAAGTATTTCTGTCCAAGTCACTTTTAGGTTCTTTCACTTATTTAGTAGGGTTTAAATATAAAATCATAGAGAGCACTGAGGTTGGTTAGTGGCATCAGCAATACTAATCAAAGATAATTCAACTGACTGTCATGTACGGGAAGGTAAGATAAAGTAGGGGGAGAAGAAGGCAAGTCACTTCAAAAGAGCTCCTCTGAAACTCAGCTTTACTCTAATCTGCCTTTCAAATCTGGCTTCTCCTGCCCTCATGGAATGAATCAACGTGACATTTTAGCAATTTTTTAAAGAAAGGGGGTGAAGTATTTAGAATGCATCAAAGGGGTGAAGCAGAGAACATCTGAAGAAGATCATCTTTTATCTGATACCCTCTTTCTTCATGGCAGAGGAGCAAAAGTAGGTTAGGTCTTTGTCCCACCTTTTTACTTTATGAAGTTTTATATTGTTTTTCTGTGAAGTATGTTTCAGTCAAGAAGGTTTTGTTGCAGGAATTGCTCTACATAACTTTCATATTCAGCATCTTTGATTATGTGATTTGTCAGGAGGATGTGGTCTTTATGTATGTATGTAGTATCTAGGGTCAGATGTACAACAGTGTGTACAATGTGTTAATAACTTTCCTTCTAGTATGATATGGAAGTGTTTCATTTCAGGATTCCCTGCAAGTACAGCTTGAGCCATTGGTTGCAACCCCCTACCCTGCAAAAAAACCCACACCCCGTTATTTTATATAGAATGGCAGTCATTTCAGTGGAATTGTTCAAGAAAATAATATGACTTAGTAACATATATGTGTTTCAACTTCAAGCAAACTATTAAATGTTTATTTTTTTATACTTTCCAGAGACGCATGGAATCACATTTAGAATTCAAATCAGCGTGAAAGAACTGCTGGATACAGATGTACTTTTAAAGCTGTTATTTCATTTACCAGTCAATTATCCATCAACTCTACCAGATATTTCTGTTAACTCAGACCAGCTTACAAGGGCCCAATGTAGGGACGTGAAAGATAAATTACTTGAACAAGCAAAGAAGCATCTTTCTGAACCCATGGTACATGATCTGATTCTTTGGATACAGCAGCATCTTAAATATGTCATTAAGCAATCAGCAACAGTTTGCAATGAAAAAACTAGTTTGTCAAAAAGAACAAGTACAGAGGATGGTATCTGGATGCTCCTTTTGCATTTAGATCACATGAGAGCAAAGGCAAAATACGTGAAAACTGTGGAAAAATGGGCTTCAGACCTAAGGCTGACTGGAAGACTGATGTTCATGGGCAAGATAATATTGATTCTTCTTCAGGGTGACAGGAGCAACATTAAGGTGCAGAAACAATGAATGTTGACTAGTTCTATCGATTTACCACTGAAACCTATGTGTCTGAATATTTTGTGCGTGTTTTTCTAAGATTAACAATTTTGGAAGCAGATTGATCATGAGGAGAGAAGGAAGGCCCAACGACTTTATTCTGTATTTAAGAAAAAGAAGGTATTCTAAGAGAAAGAAACCAGCAATACCTGTAGACCTGTGGCCTGTATTGCTTTGCTTCCCACTATAATTATACTCCTGTATTCCCTGTGTTTCCTGACTGTGATATGCCTAGGTTCAGTCTTCTGTGTTTCCCAGATGCCCCAGAAAACAGAAAATTTGTGACGAGAAATTAATAATAGACGTATTTCTAGCTCATTACTAACTGCCTCATTCCTTGACTTAGGCCAGATGGGTGCTCCTAGTGCACGTCTGGGCTTTGAACTTCTTGTCTGTGCTTATGAACTCCCATTGCATTAGGCAGATTTTTGTGAGGGTATTGGAAGAGGATGTTTTGGCTTTTCAAACCTATATTCTCTAGATGATTTAAGACTGTGCTTAACTTCAAGCTGATGAATATAAAGAGTCACGCACTTTTTGGGATGGACACTTTCAAATTTTGATTTCTGTGTTCTGAAAGAAATCTCTATGTTTCGTATAGATTTTTGCATTTTACTAAACTTCAAAGATACTAGGTGACATTTAATATTTTGTTCTTTTTTGTCATTTAGGAGTACTTGATTCTCCAGAAAACTTCTAAAGTAGATGTGGACTCAAGCGGAAAGAAATGCAAAGAGAAAATGATTAGTGTACTGTGTGAGACAAAAGTACAGTCACAGCATAAAAGGTATAATTTAGTACTGTTGTGGATAGAAAAGTAACAGAATCGGTAATTACATTCTGACAAATCTAGGCATATTCATGAGTTTCCCTTTTACAATGTAGGTTTCAGGAGTTTGAAGTCAAAGAATATTCGACACTGGATGAGCTACAAAAGGAATTTGAAACTGCAGGACTTACAACTCTCTTCTCTGAGTTTGTGCCTCCTCTCTTAAAATAAAATTGAAAGAAAACACTGGGCTCTTTGACCAAAGCGGTAGTTGACTGCAGACACTGATGGACGATAAAAGGACTAATTTGGCAAACAACGTTAAAGCTGTTCTGAAAAAAAATGACAGAAGTAGCCATCTTCTTGCAAGAAGGAGAAGGCAATTCATTAAGAATTTTTTTTTTTTTTGACATTTATGTATTTATAACTTTTTCCAAGGAATGTGGAGTTATTTGTGATAATTGCATGGCAAACATGAGAGATTGGGTAGAAATCATGTAAAAATAATAGTCTTCTAGTTAGACTTTGTTTTGCAGTCCATGATTTTCAATGTTTTGAGTTTTATCTCGCATGGTAGTGTTTTTTTGTAATGGCCTGCTAGAAAGCATGATTAATTTTGCTTTGAAAGCTTACATGAAGATACTTCTATAAAAAGCATTGCAAACAGATTTGCATATGTGAGGACAGCATATACTTAATATTCCTTAGGTGTTCATCTGCTAACTTTTCCTTCTCCATTTATTTGACTATACATGCTAGACTGTTGATTTAAAGAAAAAGTTCGCGTCACTCAGGGCCTGAAAAAACTTAGAATATTAGTTTTTATTCTAGAATGTTTAAAAACACCAAAGTGGAGAATTTAAATTGATTAAAAAGCTAAGGTAAAGCTAATTGTAATGTTTTCTTTTGATAGTTTACAGATTCCTTTTTGTACTTTACCTGGTTTTACTGTCTGTGCATCGTTAGATACCTTGATTCAATTAAACTGTCAGAGCAGTATATAAACTGACTTCAGCCTTCTGTCTCTCAAGACTTCTGTCAAGTCTGCTGTCATTTTAGAAGCTGGGATGTTATAACTCCCTATTAAAATTTCCCTACCGTTAACGTTTTTTTTTGATTGGTCAGTGGCCTTGGCCAGCTTATACATTTTTTTATCACTAGTCTGTGTTTTACTTCAGCGTGATGTTACAAATTATATACATCATTTTTACAAATTATGTTGTGCAAGTTCTCTTTGCCTAGGGAGAATTGGATACTTATTCCATATAATTATTAATGTCCTTTGGTTTCTGTTTTACCTGATACCATTTTCTAGCAAGACTAGATAAATTTTCCAGCAGTAAAAAATTTGAAGCCATGAGTTTCTCAGTAAGTAGCAATGCCTTTTCATTTGTTTTTAGCAGGTAGTTAAACATGTGCTTTACTGCTCTTTGAGTCACTTCCAGAAGCCAAATATCTCATGTATTCTTTGTTAATGGAATAGATTTGATCAATTCAGTGTAAATTATTTTCTCTCTGTTGTACTGGGGGAAAACTGATACAATTTGGTTTGTTCCTGTAGTGCAGTTTGGCGAATCATTATGTAAGACATTTTGATTTCCAGTTTCATACTCAGACCGTGAGATCATACCTCTTTCTTTATGTATACTAGAAAAGCAACTGAAGCAAAGTATTAAGATTTTTAGGTTTTACTATTTGAGATGTCAAATGCATAAAGGATTGTTGATTATTTGAGAGTTTTAGGAGTTTGGTAATTTTCCTAATGTGGAGTGTCTCAAATATGTATCTTGCATGTTATTTTACGCACCGAGGCTTATTTAATGAGGCAGTAGGAAAAGCTCTTAATGAGTCTTTCATGTGTAGCACGTATCATACTTAAGGCACAGCACAAAACAGTCTGGGTTAAACAGGTTTTACAAATCTGTTCTATATTATTCTGAAATGGCTTCCTGAGCGAAAGGAAATCTAATTTTCTACCATTTTAAGTGCATGCAGAGATGAATTTTTGCTTTTATAAAGAGGAATAAACCAGAATTATCTTTAAAATATTAAAATAACATATATTTTAAATTATAGTTTTCAAAATCGAGCTATTCTCAGTTAAAATATCTATGTTGAAAAATTGTGTCAGTGGAGTATAGTCTTGAAAAGATGCAGAGGCTCTCTCCTTATACTATGAAATAGATCTGACAAGTATCAAAACCAAGAAAAGGCCTATGCATGTATAGTGTAAAAAAATGCAATCAGTACCTCTCTGCAAATCTAAATGTTGTAAGGTTTGCCAGATGGCTTTTATGTCCTCAGACAGATCTTTACTTTAAAATGCTCCACTTTTCTGGAAGGAGAATAGTAAGATACTTCAGCACAACCTATATTACAATCTCGGCCATTAAAGTCTAGCCGGGACGTTATCCAACATGCATATAAATCAGTTGTATAGGCTTTCTGTTGATTTTGGAAATTGGGTTGAATAGCGTACCTAATCATGAGATCTCAAATTGTATGTGGCAGCAAAATAATTGAGGCATACAGTTGTGGTCACCTTTCCTGCAAGAGATTAGATGCAGACTCCAACTTTTTCCTCCCTACTATAAAGGCTACTGTAACTAGCTGCATAAGAAAAGCCATTTGTAGGGTTAGTGGTTACCAGTTGCACTTGCATAAAAACTCATCTATTTTCTTGAATATTATTGCCTGATGCCTTCTTGGTTAACTATTGTGCAACAGAGAATTTAAAAAAGTGAAAAAAGTTAAAGAACAAATGACAATTGGGTGAGTTGCAGCTCTTCTGATCTGTGTTCATCTCTTGCCAAATGAAGTTGTAAGGAGCTAGGTGACTTCTGTATTTCAGGAGTTGTAAAAAGCAGGTTATACAATGGATTTTTGTCATAGTTTTCATTTGTTACTAACATTGGACAAATGAACAAGTCCAGTGTAGGAAAGGATGCAGCTTTTTTGCTTGGTTTGATGTGCTTCAGAAGAATTACAAATCTGATCAGCTTGGTACTGTTCAGACAGCAGAGAACATGAAAAGTGATGTCAGTCTGATTCTGTCAAAGCAAATGCTTTCGCCTACCCATCAATCAGTCACTTATTTTGAAGGGTAGGAGGATATCTTGTGTTCAGACAAGTAAACAATATTTTTAAAGGTTGTTCTTTTGGAAGGATGTTGCAGCTGTCTGTTAACTGATGGTTTGTTTGCATTTATTGTAAAAAGAGATGGGCAAGCCTGTGAGCGCCTGGGGCACAGAAGTCATTGAAACGCATACGGAGGTGCATGTTCTGCCCTCCAAGGGAGCTGAAGCAGACGCAGAAGGACAAAATGTGGGGAAACAAAGTCAAAACTCCTGAGAATTGTTAGAGAATGCATACCAGTGTCTAAAAAGTTAGTGAAGTGTATATAGATATCAGAATCAGACAGTTCAATTGCAAGGAAAAAGAAATCCACAAACAAAAAAATGGTTTAACAACTAAGAAGCTAGATTTCTTGTGGGTGTTGTATTATAAATAGTTCTTCAAACAGGAAAGCCTTGTTTTGTGTGGACTTGTGTCTGAACAGATGCACACATGAAGCCTTCCTTACAGAAGAGACAATCATGATGGTGCTTTCCCAGGTGGGTTTCTTGGTGCCTGATACTGGTTGTGCTTTCTGCGTAAATCATTGAAGTATTAATAGTATTTTTCTCTGCTCCTTGTTTTCACCGAACTTGGTTTCTTTCAGGCTGTTAACCTCTCATTTTAATTGAAATGAGTTGAATTCAAAAGTTCTAGAAGGATTTTGTAGTATAAATATGCGTGCTTCTGTATGGACAGCACAGCTGCATAATGGTAGTTTCCTTTGAAAATTTAGCTTTCAGCTAAAGTGAAAGCTGTTGCAATAGGACTGACTACTTGAAGAATCAAGTTTTTAGGACAAAACTGTGGTTTGATTGGTCTTTTTGAATCCCTCAGCTTATTAAGTGTGAAGAAAACAAAAGATGGATTAAGAAAGAAAGATAGGTGCATAGAAATAGGAGCAAAACCCCAAACCCAACATCGGCCCTATTTGCACCGTTGTTTTTGCATGAATACTTTGCATCCAAAGCACCCATTCTCATCCTGAAGAGACATGCTTGCTCCGCAGAAGGGTGTGCAAAACTGCAGTTGAATGAAAGCCCTGGGCGGGCATCTGCCAGTCTCTAGAAGAGATGGCCCTGGCTGTGTCGGGCAGGTTTGTTGGCAAACGGCACGTGTTCACTTTTTCTGCTTGTTTCATACGATTCACGAGTGTCGTATGTCTGCGTTTTCTGTGGTACGAGAAGGACGGTCTGGTCGTTGGAGGAGCACTGCTCTCTCATCACCCTTTGTGCAGCAAGTGTAAATTCAAGTAGCCAAAAGGGCAACATGAGACTCAAGTAATTTTTATTATCACATGTAACATCATGTCTTGCTACATATGTATGCTCAGACTGTGGCAAGGTAGTGATGTCTGTGGAAACAAGGACATTAGAGTGCTAACAGATTAAATTACTCAATTCTGCAAGAAATCAATCTTTCTCCAGTTTAATTTTTTAGAATTGTTACTGACCACCATTGCGACCAAAGTCTGTGGATAAAACCATCTCTGTCTTGGTAGAGGGAGGAACAGGAAAAAAAACTCCCTTCTTTTCTGTATTAATCCTTCAAGGTATTATTTATAGCATTAACATGTACTATTTAAGGGTTTTTATTATCATCTCTTGGAAAGAAACCTTTATTTGCAGCACATACAGTGAAGTATATATATACGGTGAAGCAATGTGCTCTTGCAGCTCGGAAGGCCAATGGTATCCTGGGCTCCATCAGAAGAGGGGTGGCCAGCAGGGACAGGGAGGTGATCGTCCCTCTCTACTCTGCCCTCGTGAGGCCCCACCTGGAGTCCTGTGTTCAGATCTGGGGCCCGCAGTACAAGAAAGATGCAGAACTGTTGGAGAGGGTTCAGAGGAGGCCACGAAGATGATGAGAGGGCTGGAGCACCTCCCCTACGAAGAGAGGCTGAGGGAGCTGGGCTTGTTCAGCCTAGAGAAGAGAAGGCTGCGGGGGGACCTCATTGCAGCCTTCCAGTACCTGAAGGGAGCGTACAAACAGGAGGGGAACCAACTTTTTAAAAGGGTAGACAATAACAGGACAAGGGAGAATGGACTAAAGCTGAAGGAGGGAAGGTTTAAATTAGATATTAGGGGGAAGTTTTTTACAGAGAGGGTGGTGAGGTGCTGGAACAGGCTGCCCAGAGAGGTGGTGGATGCCCCATGCCTGGAGGTGTTCAAGGCCAGGTTGGATGGGGCCCTGGGCAACCTCGTGTAGGTCCAGGCCTGGAGGTTGGTGTCCCTGCCTGTGGCAGGGGGGTTGGAACTCTATGATCCTTGGGGTCCCTTCCAACCCAGACCTTTCTATGATTCTATAAGTAGCCTACTGTTCAGGAGAATAGCGTGACTTCAGTGGAAGTGAAGTTCCAGAGGAGGGAAGTACTTTTAGTGGGGGACATTGTCAGTAATGGGAATTCATCAGCTTTTTTTTACTTACTCAGTCTCATTAACTTAAAGTTATAACCCTTGCCCCCCCCCCCCCCCTACTTTGAGATACTGTGAGAACACATAGATGAAAATCCTTGACATAATTAAAAAAAAAAGGAAAGTAGTTTTGACTGTTTTGTGAATAGGCTAATTTTTGTGGTTTTGTAGTTCTGTCTCATTTTCCAATAATAAGAATATTTGTCTCTTACTTCTGTGTGAACGACCCACAAACCCCACCGAGATTAGAGTAAATTATACGCAGAAGTGCTGTAATGAGCCCAAAGAAACTTCATGGTGGAAAAATATTTTTTTTTACATTGTTTCTTTTAAAAATAGTTTAATAAACCCCACATATGGATGATTTAACATCTACCATCCCTTGATTTGTTCAGCTTTATCTGTGAAAATACAAACATAATCATGTTATAGTTCATTTGAAATAAGATGATAAAATGTTGCACATGCTGTATTTCTGCCAGAGTTTGAAACTGAAATTGCTTATATTATGAAATAGTGCAATTGCTGGAATCAACTTTCATATATCTTACAGTAGTATTAAGCATTATCATCCTGTCTCTTTGTGCATAACACATGCAACACTGTCAGCACTCTGTTCTGGTTTTATATTTCATATGTATACTTAATTTTGTGTTATCTTATGCAAGAGTTACAATTGTTTGTATGCTTAATTATAGACATAAATGGAACTTGAAATGTAAATATGCTAATAGTATTTTGCAGTTATTGTTCTGTGCTATTTTCATATATTGGCTTTTATATCAATACTAGTTTGTGTTTTCTAATCTCACAGTATTAACCTGCAGTGAAGAGAACTCTGAAGAGTGACAGAAAAAAAAATATGCCAAAAAGAGACATTAATTTAAGGGATTCTTTGCACTCTAAAAATGAGTCTCTTAATATTTTCAGTTAATTATGCACTTAATTTTATGCTAATAAGGTAACAACCATTACACTTTTGATTTTCTTTGTGTTTCTTAGTCAAATACAAGTAATCTGTTTATATCCTGCATTAGAACATAGTGATCAAGGACTCGGGGTTAATATTTTATTAGTATTTCCTGTTATAAATATCTGTGATTCGTTATACATATGCATTGTTATCTATTATAACTTGAATGCAAAGAGTCATGTTAGGATGAAACTTGATATCAAAGATCTCTGCATGAGAACAGTAACGGTGCTGCTTTTCCTGTTGTCGCCGTTTACATCCCTGTGAAGGTGACATGGAGACTGATGTATATGGGACGGAGTCAAATGTTTCCTTGAGCTGAACTTCCCTGGCCAATTCATGGTCTCGGTAGCTGCTGGATGGAGGCGAGGGACTCTCTAGGCCTTTGCCTACCTGCTCTGCTGAAGCAATTAGCTGGGTATTTCTTGAACTTTATGTATTGAGGGAGCTAATTTCACCTGTGCAGAAAACAAATGGTTGACTGCTGCTTGATCCGAGCTTTACATCAGGAGAACAGCCTGGCGCTCCTTTTATGTTAGTGCCACAGGGGCTAATAACGTGAAGTTTACACTTGCGCTGGTCACAGAGAGTGCTGCAGAGCAAAATCAGTGCCACAATTTTAAGACTGAAGGTGCTAAAATCAATGTACCTTTACCGTTCTTGGGATGCACTTAGAAAAAAATCAACGCAAAATGATTTTGTTGGTCTCTGATCGATCACTAAACTGTAGTAGTATACAGAGGCAAGGTACATTTTTATGGGAGTTGATGCTATGAGTACCTTTCAGTCAAGATAATATAAAAGGCAGTTCTTTTTTAAAGTAAAATAACTGAGTTACTTGTGAGAACGCTGTCCATGTGAGATGCTGAACAGAAGCTGAGCTGCGTGGATAGAACTATGCCAGAGGCTGATTTTTATTTGGTAGAAGTGGAGGTGTTAGAAAGGAACAGACAGCAATAAAAACAGTGGTGATGTGGCTCTCAGAGAAGCCAAAAGAAAGTTTTTTTTGGATTGATTACTTTCTGGAAAGAGGGTTGGGAATATGAGCAAAGAAATTGTGACTGTACCCAAGCTTCAAGTAGAAATGCCTGAAATAAGTATGTAGCTTCATTGTCATTTTCGCTTTTTAGCAGAAACAGCGTGGAGAACTGAGAACATTTTCACAGGTTTAGAGATGACTAACCTCACTCAAAAGCTGTAGGCTGTCCACAAAGGAATTAGAGCAATTCTTAGAAATTTTCCTCAAATGACTCAGGGAGGGCAGAGGCTTTGTTGAGGCAACAACCTCCAAAAGTCTCATAAGACCGGGCAGCAGGCTGTGGTACCTCCAGGTGGTTGGGAAGATTGATGGAAGAGGTGACCAGCAGCTCCCAGGAGCAGATTATCTGCAAAATACAGATGTTCTGGAAAGCAAGGACTAAGAGGGTTGACAAATCACTTTCAGAAACAAAAAAGTCCACTTATGTGTGAGCACAGGTAAGTGTTTAATTTTTATGAGACTTTTTCTGCATTGATACTATAGAGACCTAGCGTGGAGAAGTTAGATGGTCCTTGCTCAAATAGTGCGTAATGTCTTGGGAGACTTAGTATTTCTATTCTATATCAATTACGAAGATCATGGTGGTCAGTGGCATTACAAGATTGTTGTGGTTTAACCCCAGCTGGCAACTAAGCACCACACAGCCACTTGCTCACTGCCCCCCAGTGGGATGAGGGAGGAAATCGGAAGGGTAGAAGTGAGATAACTCATGGGTTTGATAAAGACAGTTTAATAGGGAAAGCAAAAGCCGCACACACAAGCAAAGCAAACCCAGGAATTTATTCCCTACTTCCCATCGCAGGCAGGAGTTCAGCCATCCCCAGGAGAGCAGGGCTCCATCACGCCTAACGGCTACTTGGGAAGACAAACGCCCTAACTCCGACCCTCCCCCCTTCCTTCTTCTCCCCCAGCTTTACATGCTACGAGTGAT
>KL284533.1:1710-16587 GCA_000699545.1 Podiceps cristatus | reverse complement strand
GAGGGGATAGGGGCTGCGGGTGAGGCCGGCCCTGGCTGCCGTGTGCGGGTGTCGCCCGCCGCCTTCCAGCGCTGGCCGTGTTTATCCCGCTTAGGCCTGTTTCGGCCGTGTAATCACGGGAACGTGGTTCGTCATGGGCGTGTTAGAGGGTTTTGTAACAGGAGGAGGCTTTTGCTAAAGTTTCCCTATGCCGGCTGGAGCGGGAGCTGTCAAGTGCCCGGCGAGGTGGAGGTTAGAGGGAACTATGGCAGTATGGGAGCGCTTCCCCTTTTGCAGGGTACTTCTGGGGGTGGGATTCGGATGTTGAGCTGGCGCCTGTCGCTGAGGAAAGTCGAGCAATGTTAGAAGATGGTCTTTTCTCTATAGGTGGGTGATGCCAAGCACAGCCATGAAGAAAAAGGTAAGAACTGAAAGGCAAATCCTTTGCAGTTGGGTTTTCCTTCCCCATCTGCGTTTGCTAATGTTGTTACGTGTTTGCATCTCTGTAACTCCATGTGTTCTTTTGGCTGTCAGGTGCATCTTTACGCTCTCAGAGTCAGCAGATGCTGGTTTGAAGTGCTAGAAATTAAAATTGTGTTTGAGTTTATTCCCTCGCACGAGCGGTAGGGCAGGCTCGCCACAGAGCCATCCATGATAACCGCTGCGCCAGTGTTTCTGGTGTGTGTTGCAAAACCCTCCGCTCGCTGCGTACCTCCCACAGCGTGAGGGACGAGGATATGCTGTAACCCGCTTCCTTGGCCTGTGGGAGACGCTTCTGGTGTGGGGAGCCCGTAATCCACTGAGGGCTCCTGGGAGGATGAAGCTTAACACGCGAAGGAGTAACACTGTGAGAACGGAGGGGTGGAGGGAGCGTGTTCCAGCAGTAAGCGTGTTCAAAGCTGTTGAAGCGGCTGCGTAGAGAATATACGGCTGTCTTTCTGCGCTGTGCTAGGATTGGGTTTCCTGTCAGGCCCTCCGTGCTGCTGTCTGACCCCCTCGAAACGCCTCCGCAGTCTGAAACGTGGGAATCAGATTCGCCCGTAGGCTGACTCGGGCTGTGCCGTGGAGCTGTGTTTGAGTTTCTGCACGTGCTTTTCCCGCAGGTGGTCTGAAATAAGAACTCTCGATGTTCTCTCCCTCTGCTCTGTGCGTAGTGCAGGGGAGAAGGCAGCCTAGTTTTCTAGGGGTTGGCTCCAGAAGGGCTGGCAGGTGTGACCTGCCCAGCCTGCCTCTCCGAGGAAGAGTCCCCGTTACCGCATCGCCCAGCGTGCGGTCGGCTGCTGCGCGGAAGGCGTGCTCGCCAGCCTGGGGAGTGCTGCAGTCCCTCTCCGAAGGGTGACTGGTGCAAACGGAGTGGTGCGATTCTGCCTCTCCCGATCTGCCCTGAGATTCTGGCGGCTCTTGCTGCCCAGTGGCGGAGCGAGGCTGGGAGTCGAGCGAGCGCCTGCCCAGCCAGCGTTGGGCACTGGTGTGGGCTGGGCAGGCCCACCCGGGCCGCTTGCGCTCGCGTTAAACCTGGCCTTGATGATGAATTTTCAAAGCTGTTTCCAAAGGCTGAATTTGACTTTGTAACTGGAACTTGTTTAACAGCTGGTTTTGTGAACAAGTCTGCTTTGGGGTTTTTTAATTTTTATTTTTAGATCACAGTGTAGAGTCTTGCCTTGTGCGACTGTCTCTCCTTGTCCCCCCCGCAATCACTCCCCAGTTTTTGGCTACCAAAGGTGCTGCCTCTCCTTTGGCCTGATGATCTGCAAACAGGACTCTGGCGTCCAGTGTCTCCCCCGCACAATTGCCTGGTACACTTGAACCGGGCCGTCCCGTCTGCTTTTAACTTTTTACTGGTCTTCTGACACCCGAAACTTGAAATGTAATTTGTATTTCACTTCTGTTGAGGAAGAGAAAACAAGTCACGTTACGAGAAGGAAAAGAGCCCGATTAGGAGAGAAGTAATGGGTGGAGGATACCAGTGCTCAGCGGGAGAGGGATTTTTTTTTTCCAGCCTGGTCCTCAAGGCTTCAGATACAGCTTTTCTTTTGTCTTGGTAAAGTCTTTTGCTGTCATCGAAAACATCAGGCCTTCACCTGGGGTCCCGGCGCGTTGGGAAAGCGTGCAGGGGGAGAAGGAAAAGAGCCCGATTAGGAGAGAAGTAATGGGTGGAGGATACCAGTGCTCAGCGGGAGAGGGATTTTTTTTTTCCAGCCTGGTCCTCAAGGCTTCAGATACAGCTTTTCTTTTGTCTTGGTAAAGTCTTTTGCTGTCATCGAAAACATCAGGCCTTCACCTGGGGTCCCGGCGCGTTGGGAAAGCGTGCAGGGGCAAGGGGCTGGGGGAGGCTTTTCCCCGAGCGCTGGTCACGAACGCCACGAGTCCTCTGCCAGCGTGCGTTGGGAAAGGGGCGTTTGGACAGCGGACGCGGGCTGGCCCTCGCCTTTGCCGCTCTCTGCCGATGCGGTCACATCTGAACCATGTCGGTCCGCGTTTTGGTGGCTTCAGCAGTGAGACGTTAACCCCGAGGGAGCCGTGGAGGACTTGGTGCTCTGTGGTAGCCGATCCTTTCTTGGTTTTGTTTTTCTTCCCAGGTGCTGCTGATGGGTAAAAGCGGGTCTGGGAAGACCAGCATGAGGTCCATAATCTTTGCAAACTACATCGCCAGGGACACACGGCGCCTGGGTGCCACAAGTAAGGCTTCTCTTGTTTGAACTGCAAATTCTCAGGGCTCTAACCCCCTTCATTAAAGGGGTGAGGCTGTTCCCTCCAGCAATCCCTGCTCTCCTCAGCTCGGGAGTAGGTGGGCGTCTGCTGATCCTCCCAGCTGCCACACCTCGCAGGGAACTTCACTCCTGAGTTCAGCTGAGGGCAGGTAGGAAGCTGGAGTGAAAGGGCAGGCAGCACTGGGTTCAGTTGTGCTGCTTTATCGTTGAACTTTTATCCTTAACTCTCTTTTTTTGATGAGGAAGCGGCCTTTGCTGCAGCTACGCCTGTTATCGGGGGAGTGTGCAGAGCCTCCTCGTTGTCCTTGTTGGTGAAGCTTTCCCATTGTTAGCCAGCACCCGTGGCTTTGGCAGCAGGATGCACTAGGCGTAGTGTCTTCTACCTTTTTTTTTTTTATGTTCTCCAAAGTCACCGATACAAAAAAAGCAATAAATGATTCCCCTGAAACAGGGGTAGGAATTGTCAGGAGCTAACGCTGCTCATTGGGAAGTCCTGTGAGGACTTAACGTCACGGATTGGTGTACGTTTCCTCTTTGCGGTAAACTTGGCCTCTTCATAAAGTTTACAGTATTTGTGTTACTGATTTATTTTTAAGGCTTTGCAGAGTGGGCTGGAACTAATGTCGTTCTGAAAGTATCACAAAAATCAGAGAACATGTTGTTGAAGGGGAACCACCTGCTTCTCAGGGAAATAATGTCCTGGCCGGAGAGTAGGAAGGCTTGAATTACTCCTGGAACTGTCTTTTTCCGTAGCGCCTTCAGCTACTGATTCACGTGCAGTGGTGCTGCTTCGATGGGATTTTCCAAATCGCGGGCTGTGTTGGGAATGGCGGTGGTTTTGGCTGCCCGAGGAGGTAGCTCTGATCCGGGTGCGTGGTACAGCCGGTAAACTCCTGTTGTCTCTTTCCAGTTGATGTGGAGCACTCCCATGTTAGATTTCTAGGAAACCTGGTATTAAACCTCTGGGACTGCGGAGGGTAGGTACTGTTTATTCTTTTGCTTTTGAAACCGGTGGGGATTAGCACTGGGGGTGTTACAAAACAGAGGTCCTCCTGCCCCGGAGGGACGAGCGTGCCGCTCGTGGACGAAGGGAATAGAGTGAGCGCTACGCATGTGCTGTAAAACTGGTGAGATGACTCTGCAAAGAGTGGATGCCCCACATCTTAGGCTTGTGCGTGGAGGTGGGAGGAAGAGGTTGGCACTATTACGCTGTCTCTCGAGTTGTCCCCGCGTAAAAGGCGCAGTGTGTAGGTCCATCCTTCCCTTGCTGGCTGCTTTCTTCTGCTGGCAAAAAGCCCAAGCCCTTCACCCAGGCTTTCTCCTGAGGTGGTGGGAGGCAACACTGGTTTCAGAATTGCTTATCGCCAGCTCGACCCGAGTGGGTTGTGTGCTGAGAAGCGATGCTGAAGGTTGACAGCGATCCTACGGCTCCCGGAAGCAGCTTTCCAAAGAACGCGCTCCCACTGACAGAGCCTCAGCAGAGCTGTCCAGCTTTGCTACGCTGCTTCAGCTCTCGCGCCCTCGTGCACGTTCAGCAGAAGTTACAGGAGGTTTAAACCCTGTACTAAGAAGCTCCGCCGATGGTTTTGGTTATCTGCTGCTGGGGCTTTTTTATATGAAGCTCTCCGAAAGCCAGTCTGGGTCCAGCAGCAATGTAGCTCCGTTTGCGCAGGGCGCTGAGCAGCCAGCTGTGACCAGAGGGAAGCTTCAGCTTCCCGCAAGGCGGGTGAGCAGATGTTCTTCAGGAGCATCCAGCTTCGCTTGGTCGGAAATGCTTAGGGAGCCTTTTGTCGCGGGGAATTTGGCCACCTCTGGGGCTCTCGTCCAGACTCCTGTGCTGGGGTCTCCGGCTCAGAAGGCAAACCTTGCCTTTCCAGCAGGAGGTGTTTGACATGTGGCACCTTTCCTGATGATGCTAAGCAAGACCTGGTCGCTCTAATGGGAATCTCCTTGCTTTGTTGCTCTGCTCCTCCTCAGACAGGACACCTTTATGGAGAACTACTTCACCAGTCAGCGGGACAACATCTTCCGCAACGTAGAAGTCCTCATCTACGTCTTTGATGTAGAGAGCCGTGAACTGGAGAAGGACATGCACTACTACCAGTCGTGCTTGGAGGCAATTCTTCAGAACTCTCCTGATGCAAAGATCTTTTGTCTAGTGCACAAGATGGACTTGGTGCAGGAGGACCAGCGGGATTTGGTGAGAAGCTGATAGTTGCCATAGAAATGCTTTCAAACAAAGCATCTTTTGACTGCGCTAATGCATCGGGATTTCGTACTTCAAACGCAGCCCTGTCAGCACTGTTCCTAGAAGGGGTTCTCGGAATTGTCAAAGCCCTCTAAGCTTTTTCTGCCTTTTCTAAATGGTGTGTCATCGCTCTCTCTTGCATGTTATCTAGTGGGGAACAGAACTAACGATTTTTAGTGACAACTACTCTAAGCCTTTTCTTTTATAGCACTGATTCTAGTACTTTCACCAGGCCTTGGCACCAGAAAGGCGGTAGAACTGAAAGAAATCCAGCGATCTTAAAATCACTGCTCACCATTTGGATGCCTTTGAGGGTGGTGGTGGTGACAGTGGCGGTTGGTTTCTCTTTAGCTGTTGCTTTCAGTCCAGCATAGGCTCTGTTCTAAAGCATAACCAAAAAAAGGGGGAAAAAAAAATTAGTACTTTCACCAGGCCTTGGCACCAGAAAGGCGGTAGAACTGAAAGAAATCCAGCGATCTTAAAATCACTGCTCACCATTTGGATGCCTTTGAGGGTGGTGGTGGTGACAGTGGCGGTTGGTTTCTCTTTAGCTGTTGCTTTCAGTCCAGCATAGGCTCTGTTCTAAAGCATAACCAAAAAAAGGGGGAAGAAAAAAAAGGGTTGAAACTTTAACTTGGAAGGTAGTTTCTGTCAGTTGATTCTGCTCTGTTTGGCCTGCCTGCCCAGGCGTCGCCTCCTAAGCGCTCCTCTGCCCCCAGCGGCGTCCTGCAAAGGCTGGGGATCGACCTTTCAGAGATGTTTGGTATTTTCTGTTCTCTTGGGAGCTTTTGAGAGCTTGCAGGGAGATTGGAAGATGCTGCGTTCCTACCAACCTTGCTTTTTCAGCTCGGACTGAAAAGGAACCAACTCCTGATACCAAAAGAGAAATAAGCTTTGCAGGTTAGACGGGTCCACCCCTGGCTGCTTGGCCACTCCCTGGCTTGCAGCACGTTTGGAGACCCCTTTAGGCTGTTGGTTTTTGACTGAGGTAAGAAGTTTAATGAAACTTTCTGCTGAGTCCTGGTGAGTACCTGCGTAGGCAGCTGCAAAGGGAGGCCTTGCGAGGTCCTGTGGATGAAGTCACGCCCTGAGCTCCCCGCATAGACAGATTTCTTCCACGTAGCAGGCTGGCTTCAGGTGGCTTGTGCTGCCTGAGAGCGGTGATCTCCCTCTTCCAGTTCCAGTTCTGCCTTCCAGCTCAGTGCAGAAATAGCTCAAAGAGCTTGTTCGTAGGGTTGATTCGAGGAGTTTCTCCTCACTTCCATCTGCTTTCCCTCCAGACTGAAGGATGAGCCTAAAATCTTCTTGATGCTGTCCTGTCCAGGTTTGTTCTGGGACAAGTGGAAAAAAGCTGGTTTTATATAGTTGTGCAGACACTAGTGAGGCCCTGAAGCAAGGGGTAGACAGAAGAGGGGCCTTACTTCAGATACGCTTTTGATGTCTGTCATTGCACACCCATCAAGATCCCCTTTAAGGTATCTCCTGCTCAGAAGAACGTGCAAATCCTGGGCCAAATCACTGTCTCTGTAAATCTTACTGAAGCCTTTGGTATCCCGGGACCCCAGTGGAAAGGGTTGGCCTACGCCGCGTTTCAGAGGGATCGGTTCATGTTCTGTCATGTTCCTGAAAACAGTAAGCTGAGGTGTGGGTGGTCGTGTCTTCCCCTGTGGAGGCACCTTGCTGGCTGTCTTCCTGCTTTTTCAGTGGTTCTGTTGAAACTTTCCCAGCCTGGCACGACGCTGTCTGGTCTTTGCTGTTCCCCCTCCTCCCCTTTTTTTTGTAACCATAACTAGAGGCAGAGTATGAGGTGACAAGACTCCAAGTATGTGCCTCAGAGCTGCTCATGTTGATGAACCTCGGCTGCCTTCTCCCTACCCTGTTCTCGGCGACGGAGCTTTTTGCTGTGAGCGGGCACTTGTCAAAATGTAGGTCCTCGGAGACACCGATGGGTGTCCGTTTCCATTCCCGCTCCACAACAGCCGGGTTTTTTCAGCTTAGAGCCCCAGTCAGGTCTCTTGCAAGGCAGCCGTGGTCCGCTTGGCCCTGCTGCTGCGGTGGAAGGGGTTTCTGCCAGCCTGTCCTGGCCAGCGTGCCCCGCTGTTGTCTCTGCGGTGCTGTAGGTACCTGGGAGGGGTTTGAAACGCGTGCTGTAAATGCACTACAGCAATCACACCGAAGGCAGAAATATTTACGCTTAACTGCTAATCTTTTTTTTTTTTTCTATTCCCCAGATTTTTAAAGAGCGTGAGGAAGACTTGAAGCGCCTTTCCCGTCCCTTGGAATGTGTTTGTTTTAGAACTTCTATCTGGGATGAAACACTTTACAAGGTTTGTACAGCTTCCTCTCCGTATCTGGCTTCCCCCCTCCCACTTGAAAACAAGAGCGCGAGGAAGGCGAGGGGTTGGTTGCTACTGGTTTATTAGTGATGGGCCTTTTTCAGGTCTGCGGCAGCTGCTTCTGGGGGTTAGATGTTGTAAACGGCATCCGAGCATCCTGGTTGTAATTAGAATCCCTCCGCATGTTGGAGTCATGGTGTCAGTGTGTTAATGCTGCTTAAACACTTCGTCTTCTTTAGAAAGAGATTCGGCATCTTTTAGTCACGTTTGTCCAGCATGGAATTGTTTTCTGTGTTTCTCTGCAGCACTGTTTAAAAAAAAAAAAAAAAGGCATTTACCCTTCTGGGAATTTGCTTTGCTTTCAGGAGAGGATGTTTTTTGGTGGTTTGGGGGGGCGGGGTTGGTTTTGTGTGTATGGTTGGTTGGTTGGATTTTTTTTTTTTTTTTGCTGTCAGTCTTGGCTGCAGTGTCAGAGTTCTTCCAGGTGTGGGAGTGGTGAGTGCTGCCTGGGCTACGCTGAGAGCAAACGGTGGTTCCGATTGCCAGCTAATGCCAATAAGCAGTGGTGGTAGCGCGGTGCTGGGCCACTTGTCTGAAGGCGAGGACCGCTTGGCTCTTTCTCTTGATGTGAGTGGGACTCTGGCAGGTTTCACCATCCTGGCAAATCCATCCAAAGCCGTAGCAAATTCCCCTGCCTTCGGTGTATGACGTGTTTGGCCGAGGCTGATGCAGCCAGACGTCACCCTTCACAAAGCACGTACCCAGCTCCCTCTGGGAACGGCCTTCCCGGGCAGCGGCATCCCCGTCGTTCATCGGTTACGCTGGTTACTCTATTTGAGTGGCTTACACGCAGGCAGACCTCTGCTACTCTAGACGCAGCCCCGCCAGAGCGTTTCAGAGCTCGTGCCCTTCGTTTGGGCTTTTAACTTTGTGTTTGGCAAGTGGGGTGGTAGGAGTGTTTGGTAAGTATCAGGTGCTCGGTGAATAGGAGCCAGAAATACCCACCCTGATTCCTGGGGGAAGGGTGCAGTCAGGCCCTGACACCAACCCGGGTGAGTGAGGGGAAGCCGAGCTACGAGGACAGATGCCTGTTAGAGCATCCCCAGTCCCTTCTGGGCTCCTTCCTGACTCACCGGGTTAGATCAGAGCTCTCTGTTTGCATCGGTGACGAGCTGCCGAGTAGTTATCTGCATGTTGGCCTTGCTCAAGATTAAAACAACTCTGAAAACTTGAGCGAGTTTATCTGGGAGCGGTGGATAGAAGCATTGCCAGTTTAAAATCAGGATGATTTAAGCACGTTTAATAGTATTCTAGTTCCTCTGTGACTGCTGTGGAGAAGAACTTGACCTAGTGAAGAGTTTACTCGGGTGTGGGTTACCAGTGGTAGTCTCCACTGTGGTAGGCATACCTGGACACGGGGGTGGGAGAAGCTTCTCAGTCTTGCCTGGGCCATCAACACCAGAACTGCAAATAGTCGGGTTTGGGGCGCATCGCGTAACGAGAGGAGGAGGCAGAGAAGCGCTAATGCAGTCCTTGTGTCTTTCTTTGTTGACAGGCCTGGTCCAGTATAGTCTATCAGCTGATCCCCAATGTCCAGCAGCTGGAAATGAACCTGAGGAACTTTGCTCAGATCATCGAGGCAGATGAAGTGCTGCTGTTTGAGAGAGCCACTTTCCTGGTGAATACAGCAGTTCTGCCCTTCGGGTTCCTCTGCCCAGCCTAGGACGGAGTTCCCTGGATGGAAAGTGCTGTTGTGGCAGTAGCCCAAAGAGAGGTGCCAGTGCCAGGCGGCAGAATGCGTTGATCCAGGCCTTGTGATATCGAAAGTAGCTGACGTGACTCCGTGGCTCACGGGACCCTGCCAAAATTTCCACTCCTAGCAGTTGAACTGAGGGCTCGATCGGTGTTTCCCTCTTCCAAGCTATGAGAAGGTTTCAAATCCCCATTCTGTTGTCAGCCTTGGGACTTTTTCTGAGAATTCCTTTCTGCACAGGGCAAGAACCTTCTTTAGCTTGAAATAAGTGTTTTCAGTTCCTCCTGGCCTGGCATTTTAACTGGTCTTGGTTTCTTTTTTGTTTTGTTTGATGCTCTACAAACCTGGAGTATGGATAGAGGGTCACAAGCGGTTGGGTTGCAATGGCTTTCGAAGTTACCGGCTGCGTGGTAACTCTGCTTCCAATCTGTTGGCTCTGCAAGGTAAAACGTGTTGGTTAAAACCACCGGTGCTGCTTGTCCGTCCATACTCTTGGTTTCTGGATTGGTCTCTTCAGACTTTGCACCAAAACTCTTGCTGACCTGAAGGAATGATTTTGAATTTTAAGTGCTTGATGGCCAAACATCTGATTTGAAATAACGGAGGGAATACGGAAAGGGAGACATTGCTTTTCCCACTTAAACTATCAGAAGTGAACACCTGCCACTTCTGTCAAGTTCTGCTTTTTGCCCTTTTGTAGATAATGAATAGTTCCACCTTGGTGGTGTGTAACAGTACTTTCGTTCTAAGTACATTTTTTGCTGAAAAAGAATAATCTTTGCTACCAAAAAAAAAAAAAAATGCGTATTTTCAGTGTAATGGTGACTTCTTAAAGTCTTTCTTCTCCCTTTTTTTTTTTTTTTTTGTATATTTAAACTTCCCTCGGGGCTCCTTTCTCCTCATGCGAAACCTTACTCTGAAATTGTATTCAAATCACAGTTACAGAAAAGCCTATCCGGAAAGTTAAGGAACGAACTTGCATACAATGAAGGCTTTGGTTTGAACGTAGTCCTTGCATCTGGCTGAACCTGTACTTGTGTGAATAATTGGGCAGGTTTAAAAAGTAGGAAGTATGTGAAGATTGTTTTAAGGTGCACAAGGGAAAAAAAAAAAAAAAAAAAACCAAAACTGAAAACCTTAGTTGTCACAAGCCCGTCAAATGTGACTCCGTAGGCAGAATAAGAGTTTAACGTCCTTGCGCAAGGGCTCTGACACTTCCAGTTGCAGTTGGTTTCATGATTCTTAAGAGCTTAAAGCACACGGCATAAGGTTTTTAAAATACTCCCTTTTGGTTTTCTGTGGGAACAAGATGATGTAACTATTTGATCGGGTGCCCTTCCCCTGCAGCAGGCGCGGTTCTCGGCCCGTTAGCTAATTTGGCTGAAGAGGAAAGGTCTGTAGGCTGCCGGCCTTGGGAAAATGGTTGGGGAGAGATTGTTGTGGATCACGCTGCGAGGATTCCTAAAAACGTTCGATGCTCTGGATCTTTGCAGCCAGGTGCTAAGGTCTGCGCGTTGCTGCTGGGTCGCTGTGTGGGAGGAAGAGGAGGGGAACGGGTCTGAGGGCAGATGGCTTAGCACAGTCGTGGTCTGACTCAGTCGACTGATGGAGAGAGAACTCCCTAGAAAACCAGCTGCCTTTCTTCTGCTTTTCTTAGGGAGGAACGGCTTGCTTTGCCTTTGAGAGCAGTGCTTGTGCGCCTTACGTCTTGCAGGACGAGAAACGTCTCGTGTTGAGTCCTTGAGAACCTGCAGCACGATAGAATTGGGGAGGAAAAGCTTTTCCAGCATTTGCCAAGGGTTTCCCCTACCTGAGGTGGTGACCTCCCTTTTATTTTTTCCCCCCCTCTCCTTGCTCTTCCTTTTTCTTTGAATCAAGATCCAAATCGCTGCTAAGTTGGAGTATTCAGACCTCCATGGACAATAGTATCTCCTGCATATCTTACATACTTGCATCTGCACTTGTGAAAGGCTGCTGGTGACTGTTACTGAGTCTTGTCTTACCCAGAAAACACCACACGTATTATTGTTGCAGATCATTTCCAAGATTCAGTCAGGAAAAGGCAAAGGGAATCTCTGTCCTGGTCACTGTAGAGCCTGAGAAACCCGGGCTGAAACAAATCACTGACGACTCTGCGCTCTCTCTCTCTCTCTCCCTTCCAGGTCATTTCTCACTATCAATGCAAAGAACAGCGGGATGTCCACAGATTTGAGAAAATCAGCAACATTATTAAACAATTCAAGCTAAGTTGCAGGTGAGCTGGTTTAATCGTTAGGCGGGGGAGATTCCTCAGCAGGCGTTTCGGCTTCATCCGGAAGCGCGAAGGCTCTCCAAACGAATACTAGTTCTGTGGCTCCTCAGCGAGCCGAGATGCCGTAGTTCAGCTGCACCGTGCTCAAACACAACTGAGTTAATTGTTATCTTCTGTAACTTCCTCCTTTCCTGATGGCTGAAAGAGGTTTGTTTTGAAATAACCGTTTTCTTCTAGGCCTGGTTCTCCTGGCCAAGGTGGGGAAGTTCCAGGACTGAACTGATAAATTAGTGACAGTCAGACAGTGCTGCAGAAGGTCAGGTGGAGAGCTGTGCTTCGGAGCCTGGTCCGCAGCGCTGGTTTGGGAGGAAGAGGCGTCCAGACGCTGTTTCTCGATATTTCAGAGGGAAAAGCGGAAAGCTTGCTTTGGGGCAGCTTGGCTTTTGATCGGGCTCCGGTTCCGCAGTCTGCCGGCAATACCCGCAAGTGTTTGGAGCCTGAATGGGCTGGAGGAGTGGCTGCGTGGTTTACAGAGCTGTCTCCAGATATTTCAGTTTTAGGCTTATTTTCAGGGTGTTACGCTGTCCTGAACAGCCGAGCTGTCACCTCTGTGGGGCAAGTGACGCTGACCGCTTGGCCGTAGCCGGCTCAGTGGGCTTGTATATCTCGAGTTACCTTCACTGTTCAGCACGCAAATCGGTTTGTGTTGTTCTCCTTTAGCCTAAAGCGAAGGAGTTTTTGGTTTTGTTTTTTAAACAACCAAACTTTTAGTCACACACCTGGTGTCGCTTGCCAGGCAGGGACTCAGACACTTCTTTGTTGCCAGCAGCCCACGCAGGGGGATGTTGGTTATGTGGGCACAAAGGCTGTTTGAGCACTGTTACACTAACAGTTCATTTACTCTTTTTTTTTTTTCCCTCCTCCTCTCTTAGTAAGCTGGCGGCTTCTTTCCAGAGCATGGAGGTCAGGAACTCTAACTTTGCTGCTTTCATTGACATCTTTACGTCAAATACATATGTGATGGTGGTTATGTCAGACCCTTCAATACGTAAGTTGAAGCAAAGATAAGCCTCTGGCCCATTTTTGTTCGCGGGGACAAAAAGCTGCCTAAGTCTAGTTTAAACTGTTTCTCTTGGAAAACGCCAACCCCCAGGCAAAGCAGTAAAAATGATTGTAATTAAAAGGTAGAGAGGGACGTACTCGCGGGGACAAAAAGCTGCCTAAGTCTAGTTTCAACTGTGTTTCTCTTGGAAAACACCAAACCCCAGGCAAAGCAGTAAAAATTACTGTAATTAAAAGATAGAGAGGGACGTACCGTCCTGCTGGTTTGCCCCCTCTGAGCGGGGCAGGCGGGGGGGAGGTGGTTAAAAAGTGACTCGCCTTTCAGAGGGCGCGACGTGTGCCTTTGACCGCCGAGCTATGCGCCGCTGTCGAGCGGAGGATCGTAGCAGCGGCGGGGAACCGCTAGAACAGATGTGACCTGATTTAGTAGGTCATGTCTAATAACCTATTTTGGGCTGTTCTGATCTGGCAGCCCCGGTGACTTTTGGAGAGGAAGCGGAGATGGATCGTATTGGAGTTTTTGCTCTCACTGCCTGAACTGCCTCGGTGGGCAAGGACTCTAATTATAGCAGCATCTGTTTATCGGAAAGAAGGAAGGGCAGCCGGCAGTGCCAGCCCGCGCAGGCACAGCGTAACTACTTAACTGTTCACACAACTCCCACCGAAACCGCTTCTGTTCGGGTTTGAGGTGCTCGGGAGACGCTGTCCAGGACAGCCTCACGCCTTACAGTGTTGATGCTTCCTGTCCTCCTCTTTTCGAACCGTTCACTGAATTAGGGAAAGCCCTCCTAAACCCCGCGACTGAATTACCGGCTGGGGTATTTCCGGGGTTCCGGTGCTGGAGGAGCCGCGAACGAGCAGCTCTGGTGACTCGGGCGGCTGTCGGTGCGAGCACACTGCTTGACCGTGGCTCCCTCTGACTCTTCCTCGGGGTTGCACCGGGAGCAGCAAACAGCCCAGACCTTCCAGCGCTAATTTTTGCCCGTCTGGGGAGCAGCGGGGTTGAAATAAGAGAGCTTGCTGATGGGGACGTTGCTTTTAGGCAGCGCTTAATTTCGGGGGACTTGGTTACTCGCATCCCTTTTAATTTTTTTTTTTTTATCTCCCCCGTCCCTTTTCCGTCCTAGCTTCTGCGGCTACGCTGATCAACATCCGCAATGCCAGAAAACACTTTGAGAAGCTGGAGAGAGTGGACGGACCAAAGCACAGCCTGCTCATGCGCTGAGCGTCGGCCAAGGCACACGGTCTTTGGGGGGAGAAAAAATGAATTGGAACTGCTTATTTTTAGGAGAATCTAACAATGTCGATGTCTTTGGGCTTTGAAATGAGTGTGCTGCTTTATTTTTTCTCCTTTTAACGTTGGACACTAGTCGCTCGGAAGATGTCTGGATACACTGCGGACCTTCAAAAGAGACTTCCCTGGCGTGCGTGGGGTTGGGAAGAAGGAAGGACAGGTGATGTGCACGTGGTCTCCTACTCCCGGTTGTCACAGGGGCACATGGCAGGGCCGCTCTGGATGTTTTGTTCCCGGCTGATCACATAAGTCACAGGAATGGAATATTTACTGTTTTATTGGTTGGTTGCTAGAATACGTTTATAAATTTCTCCTTGTCTTCAGTCACAAAAAATAAATTTTTTGCTACCAGGGATTTCAGATCCTAGAGCTTTGGAAAGTGGGTTTTCTTTCTCCTAAAACCGAGGGCAGCTTTGGCAAGCAGGTATGTAATAGCCGCGTTTCTCCTTTCACGTTACCAGGGGGCGTTGACTGAAGGCCATTCCAGAGTTTCATTTAAGATAATTTTTTTTTATCCCCCCCCCGGAAGCAGAATTCACGGAGCGGCTGAAGCAGTCAGGCTGGCGGTAGCCTCTGTACGCTTGCCAAAGCGATGGAGAGATCTCAGGGCCAAAGGTCCTGATTGACCAAGCAGCGAGATAGTCCTGGCGTGCCGGGTCTTCGTCCTGGTGAGCCCGGAGGGGCTGGCCTGGGCACCGAGGGGCCGTAGGACGGGTGGCGGGTGGCGCGTGCGTGGGCTCTATCAGCTGTGTTTGCGATGAGCCAGCTGGACGACGTTGGGCACCAATGTTACTTGATGTTACTGTCTGTTTTTTAATGATTTTTTTTTTGTGTGTGGATTCCCATTAAACATAGGAACAGTAAAAACATTGCGAGTTAGGGGGATCGCTGGCTTGCGGGGTGGGAGCTGATGCTTGTCAGCATCTCTCTCCCTTTTTTCCTCTCTTGCTGCATCAAATTACTACATAAAAGAGGGTGCGGTGACTCTCAGCCTGGCGCTCCGCTTTGTATTCTCAAATCACGTTTTCCCCCTCTATCCCTGCCCACACACGCGCCGGAGGGGCGGAATCTGAGAGGGTGAATCCCTTCCGTGAGAACGGGGAGCTAAAGGGCACCTCTCGTCCGGGGAGCCGGGGGTGAGCTCCGCAGAGTCCTCCATCCGTTCTCCACCTCTACGGCATTAAGCGCCGGCGTCTTGCGCCGCCCACTCGGCAGATGCGTTGGTGCCCTGTCAGGCTGGGGG
>KL284532.1:0-12705 GCA_000699545.1 Podiceps cristatus | reverse complement strand
AGCGGGGTGAGCATTGGGAGGATGGAGAGGTGGGGAGGGAGGCGGAGTGGAGGATCCCAGCCCCAGTGGCCTCACCTCCATACGGGACTACACTTCATCTTGTATTAGCTCGGCTAAAATAGAGCAGCCGTTGCAAACTGCTCCCCACCTCTGGGTCCCCATTAGCTGCTGCCCTGCAGAGGAGGGACACTGAGGATGGGTTTATGGGGTGCTTGGCACCCGATGCTCAGCCAGGTCCTGCTCATGCTCTCTGCATCGCCCTCGTAGTTTGGAGGAGGATAAGTCTGCAAAGCCCTTTAACCCATGGTCTTACCTGCCTGTTTCCAGAGTGAACTGTGCTTTCAATGCAAAGTTCTTAATTTTTAAGACTATAGACAGATGGTTCCCATAACTACCCCAAGCTCTTGGGAGCGGTGGCTTTTGAGTCACTGTTTCTTCCACTAAAAACCTCATAGTTATTGAAAACTGAAGGGAGGAATGAGACTTCCCTTCTTGCCCTTACATTTTAATTTTTTCCTGCAAATGAAATAAAATACAGCTGATGCCATGGGTATTTTAAGAATTGCAGAGAGGAAGCGGGGATTTGCAGCTCTGCAAAGAAGTGGGATGAATGCAGAGAAGACTCTGGTCTTGCTGAGCTGGCAGACAGCAAAATAACCAGTTACGGGATGAAATGTGTCTTGTGTCTGCTGCAGGGAAGGGAAGAAATCCAAGGGGGGAGGAGGGGGACAGAAAGCAGAGAGCCATCACGGGTGTGGATCAAGGAACTGAGGGGGCTTCTGTCTCTAGCCCGCATTTTTGCAGGGTTTGCTTTTACACGCCGCACCGACATATTTCCCCTCGCCTCATCTGTCGTCTCCCCTCGGTCATGTGTGTTGGCTGGGGCCTGTGAGCCCTTCCTGTTTCTGGGTAGAAAGCTTGTGGTCACCGGTGAGCTCAGACACATGCACGCAGAGCAGAAGCGAGCCCCGTCCCTTTTCGGTGGCCTTGTGCCTGGGCTCCGGTGCAGATGCTGCGGGGATCGCTGCTTCGCCGTCTAGCTCCCGCCTGCTGCACCTCGTCGGAGGAGTCAGTGCCCTTCGGCTGCGCCTGATCCACCACCTCCTCCTTCCTCCTCCTCCTCCGGGCAATGTGCCTGCTGGGACGGTCCTGTGCCCCGAAGGGAGCTGTGGTCCTGAGAGCTGGACGGACGCAGGGGAAGGTGAGTGCAGCCCGGAGCTGAGCAGGTTTGGGACAGGGTCTTGCCTCGCGTGGTCCCTCTGCTCCCACTCGCAGTGGGGACGGTGCAGGGCCAGGCTGGGGTGGGCGATCCTCTCCCCAGCCTTCGGGGGAGCCGGGCAGGCGTTCCCACACTAAAGCCTGTGACCCTTTCTCTTGCAGATCTGTGTTAGTACACCAGGCACTAGGACCAGTGCAGAGTCCATCCCCAGAAATGGGGACAATATCCCCCTCCTTGTGCCGGGGACCAGTCATTTTGGGAGAGAGGAGGCAGGCAGAGCGGGCTGTCGGTAGCGGGGGCTCTGATGTCTGGTGCTCCCCTTCTTCCAGGGACCGCGCTGACACTTGCTGCCAGCAGCAACCCCTGCCTGCAGCGCTGGGGTGTGGGGGTGCGGCACCTTAACGGGGAGCGTCTGCTCCTAGAGACTCGGTGAAGCCCCTTGGCTGAGAGTGTCCCTGCATGAGACACCGGGCCAACGGCACAAACCTGGGAGAGGGGACCTGGCTCGCCTGGATCCCGGGATGAGAAGCGGGGCTGCAGTGTGGCTCAGACCTGTCTCTGTGCCTGCCATCCTCATGCAGCGCCTGAGCAAGCCGTGGGCATGGGGGGCCCCCAGCTGGCTCACAGCACATGGGGGGTCAGGGCTCGATGGCACAAAGGGCACAGGTGGCTGTAACCAGAGCATTTAACCCCATGGTCTGCGGCCAGAAGTGGTGACAATGGCAGGAAGGGTTTTGTGCCGCATGCAGAGGATTCAGGAACATCCCTCTCCATCTTCTCCGGGGAAGGAGTGGTCGCAGCATCTCAGCATCACATCCCAGTGTGTTGCATCTGGTCTCCCAGGGGATTTATGGCTGCTGCATCCTGGAAACAGCTTGGCAGGCAGAGGAGCAGGGGGTGGGTGCTGGGGACTGGTCCTGTCTCAGCAGGCCAAGCAACAGCCTGGCGCAGTGCTGGGGATCCTGTTACTCCCCAGGTTTCTGGGTGCCAGCGGGTGACACCTCCCACTGCTCTGACACCTGCACTGGGGTCTCCGTGGTGTGTGCCTGCAGTTCCACACACCCTCTGCTAAAATGCTGCTTCACCCAAATCAGCAGCTCTAAGTGAGACACTGGAGTTTCAGATGGTTATTATGTCCCTGTGGTGACACATGGCTTCTCGGTGATGTCCAAGAACTCCCTCCTGCCCACACAGCCTTACCCAGGTGATGGGCTTCATCTCTTAGAGAATCAGAGAATCACAGAATCATTAAGGTTGGAAGGGACCTCTAAGATCATCAAATCCAACCGCCAACCCAACACCATGTCCCGAAGTGCCATATCTATAGGTTTTTTGAACACCTCCAGGGATGGTGACTCTGCCACTCTCTGGGCAGCCGGGTCCAATGTTTGACCACTCTTTCAGTACAGAAATGCAAAACCAACCCGCCAACCCAACACCATGTCCCGAAGTGCCATATCTATAGGTTTTTTGAACACCTCCAGGGATGGTGACTCTGCCACTCTCTGGGCAGCCGGGTCCAATGTTTGACCACTCTTTCAGTACAGAAATGTTTCCTAATACCCAACCTAAACCTCCCCTGGCACAACTTGAGGCCGTTTCCTCTTGTCCTCTCGCCTGTTACCTGGGAGAAGAGACCGACCCCCACCTCACTACAACCTCCTTTCAGGTAGTTGTAGAGAGGGATAAGGTCTCTCCTCAGCCTCCTTCTCTCCAGACTCTGGAGCGTCGCTGCCAGGGCAGGGGCTGGCAGTCTCCTTCCCAGGGGTGCACAGGCTGGGTCTTTGCTCCCTGCCACTCTCTGCTCAGCCAAAGAGGTGCCAAGGTCAGATCACCTGGCATAAATCAGCCTGGCTTCATTGTGTCACTGAAAAGCCAGCCATGCACCTCGTCTGAGGAGCAGCCTCCATCTCCACGGGCAAGGAACTGTCTAAACGCTCCGTGCAAAGGCTGAATTTAGCCCTTGGTTACAGCACAGGCTCTTGCATCTTCAAAGCCTTTCTCACCATGTAACTGGGGAGATTGTGTGGGGGAGATTGCTGGGCCAGCTGCTCTCGGGAAGCTCCCGAGGAAGGGAGGGCATGTGTTGGTGCCAGGGAGGCAAACCTGGCCCTGCTTCCTGAACCTCTCTGAACCGGGGCTGATGCTGTCCAGCCCTTCCCATCCTCAGCCCTGCATCCCTCCTTCTCCTTTGTCAGCCCCGGGACTCCTACCCTTGGGGAGCAAAGCAGGCAGAAAACATCCCCAGCGAAAACAGGTGATTTTCTGCTTCTTTAGGTGCCTGTGCTGGTTATGGCCAGGCCAAGCGAGAACCAGCAGCTGGTGCCTGGCAGGAACCAGACTGACCCCAGTCTTCCTCACCAGACTGTTTCCATGTATGTCCTTTTGTGACTCTTCTCATTCATCATCTACTCGTCGTCCTGCAGACGGCGTGACTGGACTCTGAATATGCTGGAGATCAGGTTTTGGTATTTTATATGGAATTTTCTTGGGAGAACCAAGTACTCGGAGCAGGCAGGTGGACTATGGATTCGAACTCAGCTCATCTTTGCCAACGGTGAGGAAAGACAGCACTTTTTAAGCAGCCAGGTGAACCAAGAACCAAAGTTTCTCAGGCAGGAGGAGCTCACATCACTCGGACCCTGTTCAGTCCTTTTCTAAATCTGGAAACCAAGTGCTGATGAGCAGGTTCCATGTTAGGCCACCAGCTCCCCTTCCACGAATGGGCGAGGATGCGGAGGTGGAAAACCACCGATGCAATTAGCAGCGGGCTGTGCTGTGCTTTGGCGGGCAGGTTCTCCGAGCCCCGAGGCAGGCGCAGGCGCCGTGGGTATCCCGTAGCATCGGGGACCCTAGTGCTTTTCCCAGCAGGAAATATCATTTTGAGAACTGTGCTGCCAACACAGGCTGTGTCACGCTGCTCTACAGTATCTGGGGCTCTTACGTGTGCAAGGGATTAGGAGAATCATGTACTCTCCTTCTGTAGCCAGTGATTCAAGGGGGTGATCTGTAATTTTTGAAACTAGGAGGATTAGTTGATGCTCTCCTCCTCTGGTCCCGACCCTGGCATACCAGGACGCACATCCCATTTCTGCCTGTAGAAGCAAAGCCCCGCTCGGCCGCAGATGTACGGCTGATGCTTGGTGCAGACTGTCAGCGCTGCGGTCAGCTACGGCCGGGGCCTGACACCTTCCCTTGCTCACCGCTCTGCACCAGGGCTGCTGAGCATCTCCGGGGAGCCAGCTGGTGCCTGGCCAGGGCTGGGAGCGGGGGTGCAAGGGGGAAAACCGGTGGCTGTGCCACAGGCAGGAACAACCTGTGGGCAGCACCGCGACTCGCCCACAGGCAATGCCGCTGACATCAGTGGGGGTGCTGAGGGGGAAATGGTTTGCACTTAGTAGACACCCTCTGCCCTGCTACGCACGCCTGGTGCACCCCAGGGGGGTCACCTTAGGAAAGGGCACGTCTGTCGCCCCAGCAGTATCCACATGCCGCAGGGACGCGATTCTGCGGTTGGGATCAGGCATCGAGCTCAGCCGGAGGAGGGTTGGCATCTCCTCCCCACTCCCGGCCCTGGACCGAGCTGCCTGCCAGCCGTGCAAGGGGAGGCAGGGGTCTGCTGATGTAAAGCCCCTGCCTGCAGAAGGACCCCTGTCCTCGCCTCCCTTCTCATTTCTGCTTTCAGCCGTGGCCAGGAGCTGCCCCTGCGGCACTGCTTCTTGGTGGGTGGTGGAAATCCGCTGCGGTGGCTCCGTGCCAGGCCTTGTTATCCAGCCCCAGGGCCAGAAATAAAGGCCACGTGGGTCTGGGGTGGGTTTTGAAAACTTCGCATGCTGCAGGAAACCTTTAATGAGCTTCTGAAAGCTGCTGAGAGCAGGATGCTCTCGGGGCTTGAGTGGTGCGTGGCAGGGGCATTCCCGCACGTGTCCATCCATCTCCCCCTTCAGCCACAGACCTGTTGGTTTTGATGGTGGATATTTGCAGATTTAGGACCTACCTGAGTAGATTTAGGTCCTAAATCTACAAACTAAATAGGGTGAATCCTAAATAGAGCAGAGACCAGAGCACGAGTGTGGGCTGATGTCCTGACCGGACTTGGAAGGATGCGGAGGGCTGACGGGAGTACGTTGCTATTGCCGCCCGTGCTGGTTTGGGGACCGCTGGAGGTGGGCTCCATGTTATCAGCCACAAATGTGGGTGTTTCAGGGAAATGACAGAATTCAGAACTATGGGCTGTTTGGTTTGGGGTTTTTTTCCATCCTTATCAGCAAGAAGAGAGGGCAAAACCTGCTGGCTGGAAAAACCTCAATGTAGAAATGCTGAAAGCAGTGTTGCAGCTTACTCAGGCTGTGGATACAGGCAGCACAGTCCAGCGGCTGCTGCGCCCATGGCTGGGGACACAGGAGAGGGCAACGCTCTGGGGGAGGCACCGGGCGCTGGGGGGGCAGGGTCACGGGGTGCCAGAGTCGTGGGCTGGGGGGTCCCAGTGTGGGGCAGATCACTACACAGTGGTATTTTGCATTGAAGATGCCGGCATCTCCTCCTCTTCCCCATGGCTGCCTCATGCCGGCTCCCCCGCCTGCTTGTAGTTGTGTCACAGGCAAATCTCCCTTCCTTCCTCAGCTCTTAGGATTATTTTTTTTTTTCCTCTTCCTTCAGAGAGAACAATGCTTGAGGGCACGGGAAGCCGTCCGGCTCTAGGCTGGCTTCCCTCTGCAGCATAACCGGCTCCAGGGCTTTCCTCACGGTTTCTTTTCTGGGATGCTGGATCAGGATGGCAGCAGATCAGCAGACCAAGCACAGAAACCTCATGGAAATTTGGGGTCTTTTTTTTCTTTTTTTTTTTTTTTTTCCCTTTTTCTGGTTGGATTTTGCATTTCAGACTCAGTTAGACTTAACCTGAACATTTCTTCTTATAATCCTGGGAGGACGTGGTTCCCAGTCCTGGGATCACAGCTTGGTGATGCTGATGCTCATCCCTGAGAGCCTCCTTGCAGTGGGAGGCTTTGGGAGCCAAGACTCCAGACAGGTTCAGCTTTGAGCCGATGCTTTCTGCAGCAAAACACAGCCCCTGAGACACGAAGTGCTCGCCCTCCGGGCTCTGCCTCCCTGCTGGACATCCTCCACGCTGGGGGCCCATGCCCACTGTGTCCTGGTGGCTTTGCACTCCCTGACAAGGTTCGGGCTGGTCCCGATCTCCACTGCCAGCCTGAGCCAAGCGTGCCTTCTTTTTTTGCAGGTGAGACACAGGACCCAAGGCCATGCCCGTGTGGAGTGAGGAGCAGCTGCGCACTCACCCCATCACTGCAGACGCCCTGCGGCCGCCCTGTCCGCTCCGTGCTGCAGCCTCAGCCCAGCCATGGAGAGCACAGGTGGGTGATGCTGAGCCCCCCGGGGTGCTGGGGTGTCCTGGTTCCAGCCAGGACGGAGCTGGTCGTGTCTCCAGCAGCTCCCGTGTGTTGGATTTAGTGTGTGAAACACGGTCCCAGCACGCGGCTGGGGTTGGTGCTGCTGAACTATCCAGGACATTTTGCAGTTTCCCAGGTTTGCAGGTGTAAAAGATTTGCTGTAGAGGGGCGAAAGCACCAAGTCTGGCAATGATCCACATTTGAACTTTAAAACATTTTTATGGTGGTTTTTTTTTTTGTATTTTTTGTGTCCATTTTTTCCCCCTCTGTTTTATTTTCACACTGTTTCACAAGGTGGTATCGCTCTCCCAGCACCCTGAGGTCAGGATCAACACTGAAATGTTTTATTTCATTTCTAAGCCACTACTGTTTGTCGCTGCTAGGTTGAGACCGTTTTTAGATCAAAGTGCCTGTTGTTTGTGTTGGAACAAACGCTTTGACGCTCTGCTCCCCATGAAGAAACCTCAGCGTATCATGACTGCAGTTGCTTTGATTTAGAAAAAGAGGACAGTATTTATATCAGTGCTCAGGAAAAACTTCCCCTAGTATTTAAAAACATACACAAATGAAAAGAACAGGAAATTTCAAATAGTCCATTATTGCATAATTCCCTAGTGCAAAACCAGTGAACATAGTAATGAAATTGAGCAGCTTTACAAAATCACTGGAGAGAAAACAAAAAGGAAAGAAAATACAAATTTACAAAGCAAAGTTTTGACATTTCCCCAAATGACACTTCCAAAATGAGAAAAATCCCATTTCAAAGGACAGTTTTGCACTGTAGTTTCTCCCCGTGTGGGTACGATGGCATGCGCTGTGCCAGCAGGGACGGGACTTTCCCTGTACATGCGCACAACTTCGCCAGCACATGCTGAATAATTCTGAAGCTGTGTGTGGTTGTTTTCTAACGCAGCCTCAAGTGAAGCCACAGCAGCAAGCACTCCTCTGCAGAGGAAGCTGGAGCTGAGTGAATCCTCCGCACAAGCATCCTTGAAGGGATGCACTTCCCCGGTGTCAGTAAACAGAATGATTTTGGCTAATGAGATGTGCTCAGGAATGGGCCATCCCCAATACTTCAAAGTTTACATTTCTCAATCATCTTTTACGCAGGGCTTCTGTCTGCTGCCCCTATGCCCTGGTCGCCAGCTCATTGGACCCCTGGCACTGTAATCTTGGCCTTGGAGAGGACAAGAGTGGCTTGTCATGTGTCTGGCCGTGCTGCCTGCCCTGTGAGCTGGTGATGAGGAAGAAGCAAGGATGCTGTGAAGGGCAAATATTCCTGCTCTGCTGTGCATCTCCAGGGGGAACGGTGGCGACCCTGGGGTGCCACATCCCCTCCCCTGCATGAAAATCCTGGGCCACCACTGAAAGACACAGTAGAAGTACAAAAAATCATCTCTTGTTTTTTGCTTCAAACCCATCCTGAGATGGTGCATGGGTCTGAACAGGATGAGGGGCCAGATGCTCAAAGCTGCCCCGTCTCCTGAATGATCATGTCTTGATGGTCCTCTGTCCACAAGACCACCCACTGTCTGACCCCCTAGCTGAGCTGTAACATCCCCCCAGTATTTTCCCGTTTCCTTTCCTGTAGCTCCCACCCAGCCAGCTCCCAACCCACCTCCCCCAGTCACCATCTCTCGTAAAGCCCAAAGCACCACCTGCTCCACCAACCAGACCCAGCCCAGTTGGCTTTAGCTCCTTCCAGAGCCAAGGAAGGAGGTTTGGAGGTTGTGGTCCTTGAGCAGAGCTCTTAAATAGCGTTGCCCTGGCTGCCTCCTCAGTTTCTCGTAGGTAAAGTTGAGTGCCCACCACTGTCCTCCCACCTTCCCTCTGATGTTAGGGAAGATGGAGCTGTGGCAGAAGAGGGTATGGAGGGAAGGAGAAAACTGAGGAATGAAACAGGGCAGGAAACGTGGTGGTAATGACGCCAATCCCAAAAGACAATATGTGAATGAGACAGCTGAGCCCAGTATCCTGGAGCTCCCTTAGGACCTGGATAAATTGCTCCTCGCCTGCATCCCTGCCATGCAGGCGAGACCTGCTCAGCCGCTGCTGGCAATGGTCCGGACCCCGCCAGCAAACACGGAGGCAGGAACGTGCCTGGGGAAAAGGCCCTGGGATATGGTTACCACAAACATCTCTGATCCTCCCTGGATTAGGCCGTGCTCTGGCTGCTCCAGCCTACAGCTTCCTGCAGGAGAACGTCACCTAACAATACCCAACTTTATATAGTACCTTTTTTTATTACAAAGCAGCAAGAATTGTTTTGCCGATAGCAAAAGAGAAGCCCAGTGCAAGAAGGGACACACAAGCAGGCCGTGGTGGAGTACAGGGACCTTGCAGCCTTCCCGGCTGATCCTCCGCGTGCTTTCAGGGCTGGCTTTTATTTTACATCTGCGATATGTTGGCATGCATGGCCAAACAGCCGTCATGCGAGAGAGCTCATCATCACTAGCCCTTGTCCCACGTACGAGTCATACCCCAAACTGGGTCTGAGGTTGTCAGACTTATTTTTGGCTGAGAGCAGGATGCAGTTTGGTTTTGACGAGTACGAAATGTGGGTGGTGGTTACCCGGCAGAGGCACCGACCTCAGGTCCCTGCCTGGGGGAGCAGAAGGTGCTCGGGGCTTGCGGGTGGGTGGTCGCAGAGGTGGCAAGGGGTCACGGGTGGAAGGCAGGAGGTGACGTGCCCAGGCTGGTGGCTCAGCCTGGGTTTCCCACGAGGGATGAGCTGTCGGTGCGGGCAGCTGACCTTGCTGCAAGAGTGCTCCTTGCGACGAGCGTGAGATTGAGGCGAAATCCATACGGTGCCAAAACACAGAGGTGGTTCTGCTCTTTCACGGTGCCAAGTTGTGGTTTAATTTTGTGAGTTTCTACATTTAATGTGTGGGTTTTTTTAATTGAACAAGGACAGAGAGGGGCTTTGCAGAGCTGATGCATGAGCAGTCCTCTTCAGAACTTCTCTACCCCCACATCCCTGGAGGAGCACTTTGCTCTCCAGCACGGCTCCAGGGGCCACCAGTCCATGTGGTGGCATTTGCCCCCAGCTCCTGTTGCCCCAGGGAGAGCTCTGGCCTGTTTCCATCGAGGCTCATCCAGGCTTGAAACCTGCCCTGAGGAATGTGGTGAGGGTGCAGCCCCCATCCTCACCCAAACCAGTGCCTGCCCCCCGGGGTTGTCCCTGGGTGCCAGTCTCCCAGGGGTGCTGGCCTGGCTGCTCACATCCTCTTCGTCCCCACAGAGGTGGAGTCGGACATCCTGCGCCGCGTCCGCACGCTGCTGCGAGAGCTGGACGGGCACCACCCCGCCTGCCAGTGCGACCGAGGTAAGACGGACCCCCGGCACGGCTCCCAGGGGTCAGCACCCGCCATCCCCCGCTCTGCCTTCCTGGGGCATTGCTTGCCCCCCAAGCCCCCACTGCTCCCCTCTCTCAGACGGCTCCAAGGTGGGGGACATGGAGTGGCCTCATCTTCCTGGCGCTGCTCTGCCCTTTCTAACCTGCTCTCAGAGGTGCTAAATCTCTGGCAAGCTCCGGTGTCTGCTGTGCACCAGCCTCAGCAGCTTTCATCCCTCTTCTGTGTGGCTCTTACATCCTCTACACCCTTCACTCGCTCAAGGGTTCCGATGTTGAGGGTGGACATTGAACACCAGAGTCTCTGATGCTGTTCCCAGCTCTGACACTGACTCACCACACAGCCCCGTCCAACTCACTTAACACCTCCGTGGTTGAGTCTCCCCATCTCTCCCTGTGAGGGTATGGCTTTGCCACACACTGCTCAGCTCCTCGCGAAAAGAGTCAGTTGAAATTCCTGTGTTACAGTTTTGGAGAATAAAACTAGCTTTGTCCCTTGCAGAGGGTCACCGATCGAAGCAGAGGGCAGAGAAGCCTGGTTAGCTCCGACAGTGATTCCCGTGTAGCACCCCAGTGGGTGATTTGTGCAGCAACAGTGCCCAGGTCTCCCGATTCCTCTGTCAAATGCTACCCATGATCCATCGCTGCTCTGCTTGGCAACCTGACCTCTTTCTTGGCTTTCACTTCTCAGGGATGCTGCGGTGGACCCTGCATAAAAAAATCGACCAGAATCCCAGTAACAGCTCCATCCTGGTCAGGATCCTGGTGAAGGAGCTGGAAAGGGTAAGTGCCGCCTCAGAGACGTCCCCTGAGTGCCGGGCTCGGCCCCGCTGTGGCATGTGCCCAGCTGCAGAGCCCAGGGGAGCAGAGGAGCGGGGACTCGAGTCCACATGCAGGGCTCTGCCTCCCTCCCGGGGCACCTCAGGCTCTGACGACTACGGTGCTTTGAGGGACTTTGAGCCTGGCTGGGGACTGTGGCTCACAGCAAAGAGTGAAAAACGCTGTGGGCACCAGGGCAGAGCTGTAGGTCGTCCCCAGCTGATGGCTGCAGGGACCAGGGTTTGCCCCAAAAGCGACAGCGAGCCACGGGCAGAGCAGGGAACCTCCCCAGGCTCCTCGATGCCGCAGCAGCCAAGGGCAGCCAGCCTTCGCAGCTTGCAAATAGCACAGTGCAAAACACTTCCGACCCTCCCCAAATCTCCCTCATCCCACCTCAGCCAGCTGTAGTCACAGGTAGAGTGGAAATTTCTCTTCTGTGTCACTCATTTCCTCCCTAGAGTGTGTCAGAACAGAAACACGTAACCCACTATCCTGTCCTGGGAGCACTTGATGGAAACCTTGTGATCGAGTTCTTATTTCATTGATTTGTCTTGTCATTTTCTGGTCTCATGTAAGCCTTGAGCACCCTCAGCATCCTGCTATTGTGGTTTGATAAGGTGTCCTGTGTAGAAGTAGCACCTCTTCTTCTTTACGAGCCTGCCTCGTTTTACCCAGCAACCTCTCATTCTGGTGCAGGGACGGACAGCTCTCGTCCCCCCTCCACCTCCTCCTCCCCACCCCGGTGATGAGCCCCAGCTAGTCATCCTTGGTGCGGAAACCTCCCATACCATTTTCTCTGCATCTTTGCTCTTTTTCCCTTCGAGCTGGAAGGATGGAGCCGCCTTGCCCGGCGTTGCCCAGCTCCTGTGTCTCCAGCCAGCTGCGGCTCAGCCCCGGGGGGCCGAGCACCCTCTGCAGAGGCTGTCACCTCCCTCCGCCAGCCCAGCGCGGATCCCTGCGCACACCTCCCAGCGCTGTGAACATCGAGCCCTTATTCCTCTTCTTTGTTTCCCGCCTTTTAAGCAGCTCTGAGGCTGTTTGCAGGCTGTTCTCCTGCTACGGCAGTTCAGCTTCCATCGGTGTCTGGGGGAGGGATCTTATCAACTGGTTTTTGCAAAGCCAGATAGACAGGAACACCCACATCACCCTCGGCAATGGATGCAGGGGTTCCCCCAGAGGCCTTGACGTCTGCTTTCCTCTGCAAAAGCCATGTCAGTCCCTCCCCATTATACCATTTATTGCTCTGCTACTCTTATCTTTCCTTGCCCAGGAGGGATGTCAAGCCTCCAGGACTGTAATTCCCTTCATCTCCCAGAAGCTTTTATTGGAAATCAGTGTCACTTGTTTTTTCCTTTTTTTTTTTTTTTCCGCCCCCCCTTCCTCTGGTGCTACAGCAGCTCTGAGCAGTCAGTACCAACCACAGATAATAATTTCGCAATTTCATGCTTGAGTTCCTCTGGGGCTCTGGGCAAATATCAGCTGGTCTCGGCAATTCAGTATTATTCATTTTATTGATCATTTCCAAAGCTCTGCTGCCATCAGTTCCATTTAGCTCAGATCTATCAGCACAGCAGCCCTGAAGAAAGGTCACTGAAGTATCTTTGGGGTGGAAATATCTTACGCAGGCTTATCCAGGGGCATTCCCATTGCTGGAGCTGTTGTTAGAGCCAGACCAGACTACAGGGAGGGGCCAGAGCTGTGTCAGCTCGAGCATCCATCTGGCTTCCCATGGGCCAGGATGGAGATGCAAGAGCATTTCTCCTCCCCGTCCACTCTGGTCCCACACCCACCGGGCTTTTCCCAGAGGGTTCCCAGTGGGTTTGTAGTTCCACATGATTTTTTGCAATAGGAAGGAGTTCCCTAATAAGCTCAGTTAGAAACTTTTGCTCGCTCTCTTCCACCACGGC
>JMFS01117859.1:0-35191 GCA_000699545.1 Podiceps cristatus | reverse complement strand
GACATGGTTTAGTGGTGGCCTTGGCGGTGCTAGGATAACGGTTGACCTTGATGATCTCGAAGTTCGTTTCTAACCTAAATGATTCTGTGACTCTGTGATTCTGTCTCCATGGAGATTCCTTCTGGGAAATAGGCATTTATTTCTTCTTCTTCTTGGATCTGTCACTTTACTGACTGCAATTAGGATGATTAGTGATACTTGGGTCCTTTTTTCCATTAGGAGCAAAATCCCAACTACACAATTCGGCTAATTTTCCAGTGTACTACAATTTATTAACATGTAACATGCCCTCGGTCCCATGGCCCTGCAAACAGCTGGAACAAGCAGAAGGAGAAGCAGCTTTGATTATTGCCACCATGGCCAAAGGATGGGGCAATGACTCTCTTTTTTCAGCCTGGCCAGTGCTTCACCCCTCCACCTCTACCCCTGGCATTTTCTTGTGGTCAGTGACTTGCTGGTGCCTCTCTGAGTGTGCTGGCATGACCACACGCTCACACGCTGAAGCTGTTCTTCAAGGGTCTTAATTCCCGACAGGCATGAGCAAAAATAAGAAAATGTCTGAATGTCCTATAAATTTGGACATGCCTGAAATTGCAGGTAGGATCTCAGTTCCCCCTTGTGCTGTATCTTTAGCTGCCAGATCCCTGGATACGACCATCTTTAAATTTCAGTCTTAAAGCATGACCGTATTTCTGTGGCACACAATCCTGACAGACGGGGAGCTAAAGGTGGAAAAAGACCTGAAGAATATAGGATGGCCCTTGGGCTCACAGCAGAGCGTAAGTGCAGCAAGGGACACAGTAAGAGGTGGGAAGGGGGGATCTGACTGTAATCTTTCTTCCCTTCCCTCCCTCACCTTTCTCCCCACCTTTCAGTTGTGCATCCTGACACCAGGAGCAAAGAAGGTGGAGCTGTAGGAAAACAAATTGAGGAGCATGAAGAGCCCCTAGCATGGAGCAGAGATGGGAATGGGGGGACACATGTGGAGGAGAGCAGTGTCACCAGCAGAGCATGACAGGGTGTCCCTGCATCAGCCCTGACACAAGGTGGGGAGCAGAGGGGTCACAGATGTCCCAGAAACAAAAGCAGATACACGAGTGACTCACAGTGAGCCTGAGGGGTGAACAGAAAGGAGCTGCAGGAGCAGGTGCTGGGTTTGACCCACGTGTAGGAGCACCCAAAGCTCTTTGTCTCTCTGGGATTTTGAGCAGCTGGGGAGAGCTTGAACATACAAGCATAGAAGGGATCCGGCCACATCTGTGAAATACAACATCCTGTGCTACAGGGAGCATCATCTGAGGACTCTCTCATTCACAGGCACTCATGGTAGATGCAGGACCTGTAGCTCAGAGGCACAGATCCCAAATTAACTAGATTTCTTCTCATAAGTTTTCCACCAGGATTTGGAGAAGCCTGAATGAAATACGATGGTTCCATGAATTTGCTCATCTTCATTTTCTTCTTCTTTAAAAAAAAAAAAAAAAAAAAAAAAAAGGAAGAAGGGGATTTTCTAAGGGGTTCACCACACCACCAGAACCCATTCAAACAGTGTGGACTGTTGTCTGTGTGGACCAGTGTGGTCTGACTGTAATCTTTCTTCCCTTCCCTCCCTCTCTCACCTTTCTCCCCACCAGTCAGTCATGCATCCTGACACTGGGAGCAAAGCTGTGCATGTGGAATGCAACCCCCATCAGACTCTGCCTAGCTGCTGCTGTTGGGGCAGCCACTTCACAGGACACAGTTCCCTCTGGGTTTTCCACTCCTTCAGAACAAGGAAATGGTGGGGTTTCTTTCTTTTTTAATTTTCTTTTTTCTTTTCCATTTTTTCTCTTTCCTTTTTTCATTTTCTTTTTTCTTTTCCATATTTTCTTTCCCATTTTTTCTTTTTTCCCTTTTTCTTTTTCTTTTTCTTTTTCTTTTTCTTTTTCTTTTTCTTTTTCTTTTTCTTTTTCTTTTTCTTTTTTTTTCCCTTTTTCTTTTTCTTTTTCTTTTTCTTTTTCTTTTTCTTTTTCTTTTTCTTTTTCTTTTTCTTTTTCTTTTTCTTTTTCTTTTTTTCTTTTCCCCTCCCTCTGCCTAACGACCCAATCTGGCAATCCCATAGCTGATATTTGTTTAAAAATATAATGGAGATGGTGATCAGACCCTCTGAGGAAGGCAAGGGTGGGAGACACCACGCAGAGCAAGGCCAGCTACTTGGCAGAGGGCCCTGGGAGACTGCGGCACCTGGTGCAGCACCCGCACTCAGCAGGGAAGGACGGAGGGTTCTATTTAGCCAGGTCAGCTGCCAGGACCTGCAATAAGGCAGGCTTGTAGTGTCCTAGCCTTTTGAACGGTCTCCAACAGAGCCAGGAGGTGGTTTTTCAGGTCCCTGGGAGGCAATGCTTTGAAATGTTTGGCCTGACAGCAGGAAGGATGCTGCCAGCTGCATTGAGAGCTCGCACAGCTGGGCAGGGCGGGCAGCCAAGCCCCACTGAAGGGAGAAGCTGTGAAAAGCTTGGCGGACCCAAAGGGGCAGAAGTGACACTCAGGCAGAAGTGACACTCAGAGGGGAGCACAGGCCAAGGCCAAACAGCCTTGCAGGTAAAGGAAGGTCGCAGCCGCATGCTGGCAGCTGGTCTGGAGCATCCCTGGTCGGTGTGGTCCTCGGAGCAGAGCTGGCTGTTTCTCAAACACTAGCACTCCTCTTCAACCAATACCGCTGCTCTGCAGAAAAGGACTTTTATTTTTTTTTTTTTTACCCAGGACTGTGATGGAAATATGAGAAGAACTGCATATTTTGCCAAACTTTTATATGCACATTGATAGCTAATATAATGCAAATTGTTTCTTTCTAATCATAAGTCCCTGTTTATAAATGTACTTTCTGTCCATAGGTCTCAAACAATTTTATAAGCTACAGCAGTATGGCACTGCAGCCGTTGTTATTTGGCAAGTGGATAAATCAAATAGAAAGAGGAGAACGTATTTACCGGCTGGTAAAAAACAGTCCCCCAGTTCCCAAGCATCTCCCACTTACAGTCCTGGGACTGGCATTTCTTATTTTCTCTAAAATAAATTCTGAAGGAAACACAAGAATGTCTCAAATAGAATTTGTAGCAATTTTATACATAAGATAGCATTACACCACCAGTGACATAAATTTAAAAGTGTAATGTACCAGAGAAAAATAACTGCTGAGAACAGCATGATAGCTGGATTTCATGCTGCTTGCTATAATCTTCTCATATAATGTGGCATACATATTTCAGAATGCAAACACTCCAACTTGCTAAAGTTTTGAATTGCTAATACAATCCACATGACAAAGACTAGGAAACAAATGCTTGAGAGACGCAGATTCATCTGTATCTGCACGTCTGTCCTGAGGAAAGGCAGGAGGAGGAGGTAAATATAATGCAGAAATAAATGAGACACAGAAAGCGAAATAGAGAGGACACAAAATTAACCTTTCCCAAAAGCCCTTATTTCATCAAATAGAAAAAATCTGGGGAAAAATTTCCAATACTAGTGTATATTTCTTGGAAAGGTACTGTAAAACTGTATTTCTAACACAACCAAAGCGAATTTACAAAGCTTTAGATGAAAATGTCAAACATTTGCTATGGAGTCTCTCCTGGGAACCTCTGGCTGTGAAACAACACCGCAGTCAACACCTCAGCAAAAGCTCCCAGTGTGGTGTAACAAAATTGAACTTGTACCCAAGGGACAAACAAACGTGATCAGGGAGATAATTTTGATCCTGTAAGTAGCCTTGATGAGTCCAGCTCTGGAACCAGGCCAGCTGTTCTGCTGGAAGTGTTTTTTAAAGATTTCAAAAAATTTGCAGAAGGTAAGAGTAATGAAAATACTCAAAATGCCTTTAAGAACCTGTTCCTTCATCTCTTGATCAAAACGTAAATTGAGAGGGCATTTGAATAGAGTAACTAAATAAATTTATGGGGAGAAAACACTTACCGAGAGGGAAACACATTGCAAGAACTTGTGACTAGAACCTAAACCCAGGTGAATTCAAATCAGACATTAGGAAAGCTGGGCAAGTAGTGCATTGCCCAGTCCTTGGTATGCTTGGCAGGTATCCTGCTGGAAGATATGCTTGTTTATGCTTGATGGAGGACAAACAGGTTGGTGTGGAATGGGCAAAGATGCACGGTGGGTCCAATTAAAAGTTATGCTTGGTCCGTCCAGCACAAGCCAGCAACAGGGCAGCTCTTCTAGGTGAGGTGCGTAGGCTCCTTCTGTAGCCCACGGAGATGGTAAACCAAGAGAACGAACCACACCATTTACCCCAGATGTCAGTCCCAGGGGGAGGTGAGTGGCCTTTCGGCGGTGCCTTTCTCCATGGATTGGACTGGGAGATGAGAGCTTCTAGACACCTGACCTTCAGACCATGTTCTGCGAGGGGAGGGTCCCTGTCGGCCTGTCGTGACCAGGGACAGGGCAGGGGAGGCCGCCGCCGCCTGATGTCCTTCCTCTGGTGGCACTCCGCTCCCAGCCTCCCACTGCCCTAACCCAAGATCTCAGCTATCAAGGAGTGATCACTCCTGGCTGTATTTATGTAAATGTTGCTCAGTAAGAACAGATTTCTTTCTGCAATCCCTGACCCTTTGTTTCTGCCACTCAGCCATTCTCAGCTCCTTGCGTCCCCCCACCTTCACTCCTGCTTGGTGGGACCTCCTGCTGCTTTTCCTCTACAGCCGCCCAGGCCCCACGCAGCCAAGTCTTCCTTCTCACGTCTTCTCACGCTTTCAGTATCGACCCTAATGTAGGCACTGCCTCGTAGCTGCTTTATGGACAGGGTGCATTCACGTCGGTGCCAGCTGCCATCACGGGGCCTGTGCCCCAGTGTCGAGAGGGGCAGCCAAGGGCCCAGCAAGTCTGGTGTGCTCCACAATGCCGTACTTCCAGCAATAACCTCCAGCAGACAGAAAAGGTATGGAAATGAGACTTAAGGAGGGTACTGCCACAAGACAGTGCTCCTTCTCCCTCTAGTGATGCCTGGGAGAGGGGAGGCTGGTGGCAGAGCTCCGGGTGGACCATGGCTGGAGTTTGAGTGTGGCTCATGCCTTGCGGTTTTGAGCCCTAGGAGGGCTGCTCGCCCCTCTGGGGACCTCCCCCCTCTCCACAGCTTCCCTCGGCAGCTTCTAACCCCTAAGTCCTCCCACAAGGTGGAAGACCTCGGCCGCCGAAGCCATGGGAAGCAGGCCCAAATGGTTGTACAGGTCAGACTGATATAAGGCTGTTTCATCCTCAGGCCATGCCACAGACACATCAGAAAAGGAGATACACAGCGACACGTGAACCCAGTCCCCGTGTCCATGCCTAGTCAGGCTTTTCCCTCCTTCAGCATGTGGTAGGAAGCCAAAGCTTCATACCTGACCAGTCTCTTACCTCCAGGACAGAGCTTTGATTCAGGCTAAATACATCATTCATTACTGTGGGAAGCCACCGTATGGAAGAGCTGCAGCCTCTCAGGCAGCCCGATCTAGCAGAGGCCGTGCTAGGGCTCACGCCACCCTGCTGCTGCCCGACGAGAGTCGGTCCTCTCTCTCGGGAGACGTCCATCCATGCACACAGTTTCCAAAGTAAGAAAGCAGGACTTTGCAAAATGGTCTTGTGCCCCAGGGGAGTGTATCTGGCTTCCTTGGTGTAGGCATTGGCCCTGCCTCGTGCTCTGCTCAGAAAACACCCTGGATCACCTTACGTGAGAAAGACCCCTCCTGCACCTGCTCTCTCTAGATAGCATCATGTGGCAGGGGATAAATATGGTGTCCTAGGTCATGCGATGAGAGGACACCTTGGTCACACATCCTGACACACAGGTGAGCGTGTGTCCTCCTGGGCTCCTCTGAACAGGCCTTGCTGTACGCTGGGACTCAGCCGGTTACCGGCCATGGGTCTGAGCGGTGGGATGGCAGCAACAGCTCCAGCTGCGAATGCAGGTGGGACAGAGCAAGGAGGAACACACAGCACAGCAGAGATGGGACAGGATCAACCATCCAGCAAATGCAGGGAAGGACACGGGGCACCGGCCTTTAGGCGAGGCACTCCAGGAGGCACAGACCCCGCCTGAGTCTGCAGGAAGAGCAGAGCCCACTAGATGGCAATCACAGGTCTAGGATGCCCGGGGTCTCCGCAAAGCTCCTCCGGCTTCGTGCTCTGGAAAAGTGAGTCAAACAGTCCTGTATCGTGAGCACACTGGAGCGCTCCAAACATGTGCTGTGAGTTGCTTAGGGGTAATAGTCCAATAAACATGAGGTTGCACTGCCATATCATGTATGCTGCTGCAAGTGGAAGCGCTGCGCTTATTCTTTTTCGATGGTCTGCACCGTGGATGCTTCACCAGGATGCAGTTGTGTGCATAGGCTTGAGCTAATCAAACGGGTCACCAGCCTGAAAGGAAGGAGAAATCTCCTCCTCTGCCACATCCCTCCTGCTCCAAGCACTGCGACCACCCTGGGTCTGCTGGACCTGACTTGCCCTGAGCCTGCATCACCCCTCAGCTCTCTGCCAGGCTGGGTGGGGTTGGGGAGGCCCCACAAAAGGCCCAGCAAGGACCAGAACAAACATGAGGGAGAGGGCAAGACATGTCTGGGATCAGAGGGGGGGGGGAGGGGGGGCAGAACAACTCTTATTCTTGTTGGTGGGAAATGTTTAACTTCACCTTTAGAGACTTTTTCCTTAGGAACCTGCTTTCCTTTGACTGTTTCAGCTGGTTACATTCATAAAATAATTAAAAATAATCATTTTGGGAGGGACACCAGAATGGAGGTCACCCAGTCCAACACCCTGCTCCAAGCAGGTGAGATCATGTTGCTCAGGCATTTTTCCAGCCCTGTGTTGAAGATGTCCAAGTACGGAGATGCCCTACATCTTTAGCCTCTGCTTCCAGATTTTTTCACCCACGCAATGAAAAAGTTTTCCTTTTATCTAATGCTCCAGCTTGTATCTGTCACCTCTTGTCCTACCGCTGTACGCCTTTGAGGTGAGTGTCCTGGTTTCAGCCAGGACAGAGCTAGTTTTGTTTTCAGCAGCTCCTGTGTTTTGGATTTAGTGTGTGAAACATGGTGATAGTGCGCTTATGTTATTTGTTGTTGCTGAACCATCAAGGACATCTTGCAGTTTCCCAAGCTTTGCTGATTCAAACACTCTGGAGTAGCACAGCCAGAATAGTTGACCTAAACTGGCCAAAGAGAGTATTCCATACCATAGACAGAATGGCCAGTGTCAGTGAGGGTCAGCCATTGCTCTCGGGCTCTGGTTCCTTGTTTGGTTCATTTTCTGTTCATGTTCCCTTCTTGTTACCTTATTTTTGTTTTATTTCATTGGGGCCTGCTTGTTCGTCTGTCTGTTCCCTCGCGCTCTGCTGTGCGGGGAGCGCTGAGGGGGAATATCCCTGCTCCCTGGCTGCTGCTCGGGATGGGCTGTGTCGGTCCTCGGGTGGTGAGAGATTGTGCATTGTTCATTTTATATATTCTATTATCCTTTTACATTATTATTATAATCAATATATGTTTATCTTTTCCTTTGCTGGCTTGGTAAAGTGTTTTTATCTCAACCCACGAGCTCTCTCTCTCTATTTCTCCTCCTCACCCCACCAGGGAGGGGAGGGGTGAGCAAGCGGCTGTGTGGTCCGGTTACCATTTGGGGTTAAACCATGACCTGGCTCGGTCTTACCCTCCCATTAGATAACTCTAGACAGCAATAACATTCCCTTCACCTTCCAAAGAACACTCCCAGAGGAGTGTTACACCTACAGAGATTTGCTATCAAAAATGACTACATTTTGTTTAAAATTGTATTTTTCTACTAAAAGACACTTTGCAAAGCATCGGGTAGTTACATACACAAACCCAACCAATATATGGGTCCTGAAGCAAAGCTTCACAAAAATCAGTGCCTGTGGTTCCTCCCATGTGGTTCACTACACCCGTTCAAGGAAGCACAGTTTGCAACACCAGCGGTCGACACCCACATTTGCATTATGTCTGATTGCCAGAGACACGCGAAAGCTTTAATGACTTCAGCTAGGGTGAGGGCTCTGACTCACCAACGGGCTTATGACAAGTCTGGGAGAGCTGACCTGACCCTGACCGCCTGCCCCCTCTCTCTATCCCACCATCTGTCAGAGGTTACCACCCTAGCTGCAGGCACGGCTAAATGTCCCCTTGTACACCCCTGAGCTGCCATCAACTATAACCTGGCAAGCTAAGGTAAACCAGCACCAGGGTTGGTTCTCTTTCATGCACCAGGCCTGTAATTTGTAATTTGTGAACTGCTTCCCCCATTTGGAACTTGATGGACATGGAAAACTTCATTTCCAAACTTAGGGAGCTCTGATAATCAGAGAGCTGAATCATACAGGCTATATTGTGCTCACAGATGATTTAAGCTACAAGGAAAAGGAGAGGTTATCTCTGCACTCACAGGCAATGAATCAACAAAAAGACATCATTAAAGAACTAAAGCTGAGGGAGGAGAGCAACGCCAGTTCAAAGTCATATGAACTCACTGGCCTTGCTTAAGCTAAGCCACCTGGGAGGTGGGAAATTCTGCACGATTTTGAATTAACCTTGGCAGCATAATATTCCTTCAAAAAGCAGAGCACAAGAAGAATAGCATTGTCCTAAAAGCCACTGTTATTGCCAAGTATCACATTAGTGACTCAAATATTCAAGTCTCTACAGAAATGTCAGTCTAACTTTTAAATCCTTTATTCTTGATTAATACAAAACTCCCATTGAAATGTAAAGGTTTGACTGACCATAACTTGTACTTAAATTATTTCCACAACCAGTTTGCAAAATAAATATCCTCCAAACCAGGAAAGGGACACAAAAGTCTCCCTTGACTCCAATGGTTTTCTATAATTCATATGATGACATGATGATTCCAGGCACTAACCCTTGCACTCGCTATCATATGCAGGATGAATGCTATGCCGTCTCACCACCCCTTCCCAATCCCTTTGATCCAGGCAGACACACCAGCTGCAGCAGCTGCTGACATATGTCTGGAGGACGAAAATTCTGTTTTGTGGAAGATTTAAAGATTTTTTATTTCCTGGTTGATTCATTTGAAGCTGGAACAAACCTTCTGAATTTATTTTATGAAGAGGAACCTTGTCTCAAGCCTATGAAGATCTCATTTTGCCAAAATGGGAGTGTTTGTATTTTGTATTGCATTATATAACACACAGTTTTTAAATGTCTGAATATTCAAAAACATCAAAGCGAAAGCAGTTTAATATACAAACTAGAACCATATGTTGAAACGGGACTTTTTCTTCTGCCTCGTGAGTTGAAACCAGAGCAAATCCAATTCCACTTCTTAGAACATCTCAAATTCCTCAGATGGGCATAACCTAGCAGCCTTTTCCACCACTGTTTGTTTCACCACTTCTACTGCTGGTACCTGTGCCAGTTTCAGAGCTGCCTTGCATCAACACTGGAGTCCTATCACATTGTTTTTATATGTGGAGCCACATTTTCGGGGGGGTGTTTTGAGCACAGCTGTGCAAATCTGCTTGAAAAGGCAACCTAGCACAGGTCTGCTCGGGATACCAGCCAGCTCTGCCTGGCGTGTGGTGAAACATAAATGGAGGTTTTTCTCAGCTCTAATAATCACAGCCAGACCTGGTGCTGCTTAATTTAACAGCAACGCTCGGACGCCAAGATTTTCTGTTAGCAGAATCACGTGGGAATTGTAAAAGGCTCAGAATGTCTGAAAATCAGACAGCTTATTCAGATGGCTGAACAGCGGGCTTGGGGACACAGCTTTAGGCAGACAGTTTCAAAAGTCTTGGCTGTACCAGCTGTATGAAGAAGGTGATGAATATTGTTCCTTTATATTGTGTAGAGATACAGGTATTCAGATAACTAACTCATATGTCTAGGTTAAGAAATCTTGCCTCTAATCCAGTGCAATACTATGTTGTCCCCCTTTCATTTGGGTATTTGTAACTTCATAATGCAAAAGTCAGTCTTTACTAGTGAATGGAAAAGAGATCAGGTTTATCCTCATAATTTTCTTTAGAAATGGGAAAAACATTTTCACTGCTACATTTTTGCCTAGCAGAAAGTAGAAAGGATAGCATGGAAATGAGCTGGCATGGGAGAACTGGTGCTAAGACAGACCAGGATGGAGTCTCAGGGGAGACACAAAGAAGCAGATGCTGACATAAGCGGCAAGAGTCCCCTCCTTTGGCCACCTCAAAGGTAAGTCCCAGAAAAGCTTGTCACTTCTCCAGGTCTTCCACCATCTTTCCTCAGGACGCGTTTGAACTGTGCTGGCCGCCCACTTTCAACTGCCCCTTTCCTCAGTCCCCTAGATGTGCAACCATGTGGCCACAGACATGAACCCCTTCTCCTCTGATCACCTCTTGATGTGACACTTGGTCTTGTGACCCAGATTGGATGTGATGGACACACGTCCAGTTGTCCAAGGGGCACGCAACAGTCTCTGGTCATAGATGAGCTCATCCTTCTCTGGAGCACAACTGATGAGATGCTGCAGGAGACAACATGGCATATGTCCCTTCAAATACCTCCTACAGAGGCTGTGTGGCCCATTGTAGCTCAGAGGTTGGCTGCTGTGTCTTCTGAACCCCAGACTTTGCATTTGATCCCCATTTTATTCAGGGAGGAAATGTTGGTAGCCTGGGAGCAACAAGCACAGAAAAGCTCATGTTCAGTTATTGTCCCTCAAAAAGAGGGTGGCCACATCCCTGTTCTAGCAAAAACTGTCCCTGTTTGATGCCAGCCACTGGCCCTGCCGTTGTACTTGAGAGCATGAGATGTGATCTTATGATTAAACAGTGGGAAAGGCTGTGTGAGCCCCTGCCTTCAGCCCTTCTGGTTGGCCCAGGCAGATGTGTCGTAGATGGGCAGTCCCCCAGCATGAAGCCTCGCCCTAAGGTGAGCAGCAAATTGGCCAGGGGCTGCTTGCGGGGCCCTCCATACCCTTCGCCATGGTGTGAATGGATACTCCCGGGTCTCTGCAAGCTACTTTTACTGCAGATTCCTTCTCCTTCCCTGCCAAGCACATTTTCTCTTGAACGATATCTAGGTCTCCACCTTAGCAATACTCACCCGCCACTTCACCACATGTCAAATGCCTGTTCAAGCACTAAAACAACAATGTCCCTGCAGAGTGTTCATTTACCTGTTAGCAAGTAGAGTGAAATTACTGGTTACATGTCTATCACTGTGATGCAAAGGCCAGAGAGCTTTAACTCTTTGCTCATGGCTCATGAAAGCTGTCAGCAAGCTTGCCTCTTGACACTCTGCATTCTCTCCCCTCTGCTGTATGAAATCGCTGCGGCCCTTCGACCTTGATAAACGGTGCTGCCAATTAATTACAGCACAACTGTGAGCCCAGCAGGCAGCAGCAGGGAGAACGCAGCTACCGAGGGGAAGGGGGAGCGAGGTGGTGCTGCTGCGCTCGAGGTGCTGGGTCCAGCTGAGTAGAAAGACCTGGTAGAGGACACAGGTTTTGCTGTCTCCTGGACACTAAAACATTCCCATATCCATGTGCAGGTCCAAAGGCCTTCATCCCCTGTGCAGGAAGGGTGCTTCCCAGAATGTGTGCCTGGGGATGTCTTCACGCAGCACATTTAAAAGGGTTTCTTTGATGAGAGAAGTATGCCATCGCCACAGGGTATCTGACCTGCCGTGTTGCAAACAGACATCTCTCAAGCCCACAGCAAGACCCGGAGCTGCTCAAGGCACCACCTTTTTTTTTAAGCAAAACAGTATGATTTAATTTTCTCTGGAGGAAAAAATTAGCTTTTCACTAGCAGAGAAGTTGAACCTGGAAATATTTGCCTTAAAACCCACAAGTTGGAATTCAGGTGTTCCCTAAATAGAAGCTTATCAAATTGTAAATACCACCATCATCCATCATGATAAAGGGAGACAGTTATATTGCAGGAGTCATAGCACAGGAGATATAGTTCAGCTGAGAAGCCTGAGTACAAAAATGTACAGAGGTATAAATGGTCCTTTTCCAAGAAAACTCAAATGCAATGTCCAAACTAAGTAACTTCAAGGTGTGAATTAAAGTTAAAATTAAAAAAATTCCCCCCACCCCCACCCTGAAAGTGAATGCAGTGAAAACTCATATTTTTCAATGGTAAAACAGTTTAAATAAAACAATTCAACAAGTTTCATTAAATTATTTTGTTTCAAATAATACTGAGAAGTAAAAAGTGGTTAAGACAGCATGAGGAGCCATGCCACCCCCAGCAGACGCATTCCCAACAGGGAACAAAAACAGTCTGTGCACTCTGGGTGGTTCAGCTTTCCTAGCACAACCTAATCGATAATCGCACACGCAAACCGTACCAATAGCCCTTCTCAGCGGTAAACACATGGCACAAACACTTCCTAGAAGGAAGGAGTCACCCCTGACGGCACAGGACCTACCTCCATGGACCCCTTCCTCCACACACGTTTGGGTCTTCAGGCAGTGAACTCTGAACACATCTGCAGGGATGTGGTGTTTGTCCTAGCTAAAACCATTTCTGTCCAAACAGGAGCACCTAAATTTCACTGTGATTCCTGCTATCCCAATTAATCTGCTATATAAGGTTTTCAAAGCTATGGAGAGGGAAAGCCCCCTGGTAATTTACTATTAGGACCATACGATGTACTCACAGTTCATTCTCTCTCTTTTGGAGAACAAATATGTTTTCTGGGAGCTCTGACAGGTTACAGTCCTGCCATGTGCTAGCAGTGTCATACTGATGCAAAAAATGTAAGCAACACATTTACATGTAACAAATAAGATGCAGAAAGTAGTAATTCACCTCAATCGGCACGACTAAAGCTTCATCTGCAGAGCCTGAGTTTGTTTTGGGGAAACGTTCTTCAGAAAAGATATAGACCAAGAGGAATAAGGATGCCAACAAGAATAATCAGCTGTCTAGAAACCACTATCTTTCCAGAAAAATTGAAGTAATGGAGCAGGTTGCCTTGGGAAGCTGGGGAGGTTTCTAAGAATAGGTTAGAGAACATCTGTCGGAAATGGTTAAATTATATTTGATCTTATCTTGTAACAGGGGAAGGGACTAGCTGGCCCTTCAACATCCCTTCCAGAGCTATTTTTATGTTTCCATGACAACTCTTTTGCAGACACACTTTTTCATTGTATCAAGGCGCTGGGGTACTCTAAAGTGACTCATGGAAGCAGTTTTTGGGGGTTGACACTTAACACCCACATGTGAATTGCTAATAACACTTTTTCCCTAGATTGATCCTCGTATTAATTATTTGAGGACATTTTCATATAAACCCGTTGTGAAACCATTTTCATCATATTTGCATCCTCCTATTGAAATTCAGCCAAGGATGAGATGACAGCAGCGAGATTGCACCCATTTTTGGTAAGATGAGAGGGAAGAATAACATTTCCTGTAGTTACCACTAAAGGAAGTTCTTTTAAGCAAGATTTTTCCAGCTGGAATTTGCCCAGGTATCCCAGAGCTCACATCATCGCTCTTTTAAAAGCAGTATTAGAACAAATGGCTGGAGAGAATTTGAATTTGCATCGCCTGGCTGAGATGGGACCTCCGACTGTGCAGCGCAGCAGAGGGCTGAGCAGCCACAGCCTGGGGAAGGGATCTGAGGAGGGACTAGACACAGTGCAGACCCAGTGCAGAAGAAGCCACCAGTTTGCATGTACTGGAAAGGAAGCCAAAGAAGAAGCTGCAAACTGCGAGACCACAAATCAGCCAGCACTGATAAAGAAATACTCAATAAGCAAAATATTTTTGGCCAGGGAATGAGCTCTTACAAGAGGTTTCCACAATAGCACTAGGATAGAAGACAAAAACAGCTATCGAGTGACAGTGAGCTGGCAGTACAAGAGCAGAGGGTGAGGTCAGATACGGCAGGTGAGATGGGGGAAATTCACTTCGCCTTTTAGAGACAAGCTTGAATTTTCCTCCCTAACTGGTATTCTACACCCTCCTTATGTAACTGTAGGAAAATGTTAGTTGAACAGACTCTGGGCTGCTACCCTGAGCGATCTCTTAACCAGCCTGGCAGGCGGCTTGGCAATTGCCTAGGGTTCAAAAGCCTGGATGGAAAACTCTGAAACAGAAGCTCTTGCCACGTAGCACATTGGTATCCTGCGGAAAAGACCTTGGCCTGGGACCAGGTACTTCTGAGTAACAAAATCAACCCCTAGGACAAGCTAGTATGGATACTTTTTAATTGTAATTTGCACACTGCTTAAACAATTTTAGTCAGTGACAGAAGGACACGAGTAGTAAGACCACACAAGTACCTACAAAGGCATGAAGACAGCAATTATGGAGTGATGTTTATAGGCCTGTTAAAAAAAAGAACAACCACTTGCCTCTCCCTCCCTCCCTCCAAACTGTTGTTCTTCAGTTTTTTTTTTTCTTTTTGCTGCACACCACCCCACTTCAGTTTCACACAACATTCCCACAGGGCAAATCCAGGCCATCTATCTGCCCATGGGGAGATTCTGCTGATCCCCCAACATACATCCAATGCCCCTTCACAGACCTTCTTGCCTGGAGGTGCAGACAGCCAGCCAGCACAGTGGAAGCTGGACCAGCCAAGGTCTTTTGCGCCACGGCTGCTCTTACTGAACCAGGAGGCAGCAGCAATGGTATGAGGAGCTGGGCCTGCTTCACGTCTCACTTGGACTAGTATTTAAGTTGGGATCATATTGGTGTGCAGCTGCTGTGAGTGAGGTCAAAGTGAGCTCTCATGCACAAAAGGGAATACAGAACAGAGGCATCTGTAGGTCAAAGTCATAGGAAAGGCGCTGTGATGCTTAATTGCATTTATAGTTACTCTATATGTTATATCATACATTATGTTCTTCCTGCTCCTGTAGCCAGCCAGCAGTCCAGGACTAAGTAGCTGAGGAAATGGCCTTTAGTTCCTCCTCCTGCCCCCTGAGTGGCTTGTGGGGGGCCTCTCCATCCCCGTGGGAGCATGAGGGACACGGGCTGGGACAGCTGGCATTGCTGCACTCAGTCAGCCTATTTCACTGCTAAAGAAGTCCTCTGGCATGCAGAGAAGATGCAGAAGGTGAAAATGCAATAGGTCAGAAGGAACTGCCAAGTCCTTCATAGCAGCATGTGGAAATGAGATGAAGATACATCACTTTTATTTTTATTATCATGCAATCCTTTCACCACACAGGACAACATCCAGGCAGCAGAAAGGGTTCTTCGACTGTGCTTATCAGTACTACCAAGAGCGGGTGATTCTAGCTGTAACTCCAGCTACTTCAGATTAGGTATCTCTGGGCTAAGGGATTTGTTTTGATTCCTTCTGTAGTCAACAGATAGAGAAAGGCAGCTGCAAAGGGCTGATTCACCCCACCCTAAAATAGATGGAATGAGTCATCCCCAGACAGGCTTATCTCCTTCCACTGATTATAGAGAGAGACCAGACAAATAGCTTAGGTGAGATGCCATGGCTTTTAGATGACTAAAATTAAATGAGTGGTATCCTACTCTGTAATCACAAAGATCTGTAGGTTTCCTGACTCAATAGTTTTCCTTAGAGAGAGAAGTTTTTCCATTTTTCACTTGCCATAAAATAATATCAAGTGTTCTTGTGTATTTGGAAAAGCATCATCCAAACAGAGGTCTCAGCTTTCAGCGCAATTAGCAGAAATTCCAAAGGAGGATCAATAGGGCTCCAGGCAGATGGACCTGAAGAAAATCCAGGCTAAGTTATGTGTAATCCGTAGTCACTTAACAGAATGGGGAATGTTTATTATTACAAAAATGCATTTTGTGGTCCCCCAGCACCACTTGCTGTCATAGTTAAACAAACATACCATGAGACAATTTCTGCAGACACTGAACTGCTGGGAAATGAGAAGATGCCTAAACCCAAGTCTTTCTCTGCAGGCATTTTCTGTAGAGTCTGCATCTAGCCCCAGCGCCCCTCTCCTTGACTCGACTCGCCTCTTCTCTCTTGCTGTAAATAGTGCACATGTCAGGAGATCTCTGACCTCCTGACAGAGAAGAGGAGCAAGATTTGCCACAGCAGCGTAGAAATGTAGCCATGTACCTTCTGCAATTTTCAACCTGTTTTACAGAAAAACAAATAATAGCCCACTCAGGGCAAAACTGCTAAAAACAAGTCAAGTCAGCTTTGACAGATAAGGTATGGGGCAGGACAGTTATGAAGGTGAAATGTCACGGCCCAGAAAAGACAGGGGCAGTAGGATGGAGGGGGAGAGACAGGCTCCTGGACTGAGGCTGGGAGCGGAACGATGTCTTTGCACCACCAAGCACATTTCCTGCTGCATCAGTATTTCTTTTGGTTGCATTTTCTGTGTGACACATGCCAAGGTGGCAGAGCTGCAGAAGGATAAACCTATGGACAGCATCAGTTTCTCTGGACCCTGTGATGGAAATTGAAACATCCAAGCATAAGCGAAGGCCTGTGATCAGTGCTGCAAGGGACACAGTGTGGGTATAGAGTTTAACCCCAAGAAACATGGGTGAGCTGCTTGGGAATGTCTGGAGCAAACCAAAGCAAAGCTATTTCAGCACAATATGGGGAGATCATATAGCTAAAATCTCTAACAGCTGCCAGGGCGTGATCATTTCTGGCTGTAGTGATTTAAGGTGTTACCTCCTGTGATGAGGGAGGTCTCCATCGCTCCTGAGGAAAGGAAGAGTTAAATAACAGCATCCCATAGTCCCAGAGCTCCCTGACTTGGGAGGCTTAGACCACCTGGTAGGTAGCTACATAAGGGAGCAGTCCACTGACCAGTCACAGCAGTAAGGAGTTAAAATCCTTGCTTCCCCTTTCTTTAGACAAATAAATCTTTCCGTGGTTGCCTTGAAGGAAAAGCAGGCTGTGGTATGTGGACCTCTGGGAGAGATTCAGGCCACCTTGTGTGGTGGGGGGAGAGACCAGCGTGGAGGAGGCCGCTGCGGGCCACCTCCCGCCCCATGGTTCTTGCTCAAGTTTGGCAGCGGCTGTTCAGCTGCCTGCTCCCACTGTGGCCACCCTGGGATGTGATTTTCCCCAGCAGCCCACATGTGAGTGAGACAGACGTGTCCACGCCAGGTTATTCTGCACTTACCTTCCTGGCCCTCAAGTCTGTGGCGTGCCAAGAGCATAGGTCACTGAAAAACCTCATGGAACAGGAATACAAGACCAATGAAAAAAACCAGCAGAATAATGAAATGAGTGAGTTAATAGCTCTTGGAACTCCCTTTCCAGCAGTGCTGGGTGTGCCTTCCTATTTATATTTGACAGTGTTTTTTCCCACACCATAAGGAAACAGCAGTGGCACAGACTGCTGCTCCGTGTGAAGGCACCGAGCAGCCCAGAACTGTCGCACCCTGTGGAGCTGCTCCCAAGAGACCACATTTTCTGTCGAGAGGTCCCCGTCTGAATGGTCTCCCCATATGTCTCCTACTGAGCCTCCAGAGGCAAAGCAACAGAAAAACACTCTGTGTTAACACTTCCATGCAGATAGTTGTTTCGGAAACTGTTGTCCCTGCCAAGTGTAAAAAAAGGCACTTTACCTAAAGGAAATGACTCCTGCCAGACAACGAGCTGTCAGATCCCTTCCAGATGGAATTTGTACTTTGAAGCAACTCTGCCCCAAGGAATCACGGTATGGAGCAGGAGGCACCGACTTTGGAGGAAACAGAAAGGTTTGCGTGGCTCCTGAGTGCCTGCTGCAGATCAGAGGTGAGGCTCCTTTTAATGGACAGACAAAGTTTTTGCAGACAGGCTCAATGGCAATATGATGATAGGTATGAAAAGAAGCATGAGAGAAGGTACTGAAGGGCTCGATGCTTCTGGAGGTAATTTAGTTTCTCCCAAGATGAAACAGGGGTAGTTAAACAAGTTATGAACACAGGCAGGAGTCCCAGATGCAGGAACAACATAGAACAGAACAGTAACTGGATTCCAAATGCAATGAAACCCAGGAATATCAAAGTGATGCTGATATCTGCTTCATGCGCCATGCTGTGGCATTATATGGCCTAACACAACTGTTTTCTGGACCATTTCACCGCACTGCTGCTATCTCGGAGCTGGAATCATGCCTGGCCCCTCTGGTCCCTGGGCTGGCAGTGCTCATCCCTCTTCCTTGCAAAGACCTAGAGCAGACAAGGCCTGCCTGCATGCTGTGGAGCCTCAGAGTGGGTTTACAGCCTGTTTTCAAGAGTGATGTAAGAAAAAAGCCATCTTGCACAGTAAGCTGTGCTGTGGAGCAATAATCCCAGGGATGTGACTTCATTTCCTATGTAAACCAAATCGGAAGGCTTGTGATCATCCAAGAGGCACAGATGCACAGCCAGTCCTGACCCTCACTGCCTCTTTGTCCAAGACTGGTAGTATCATGCTATGAGGTGAATCATATCACTGGTTTCCCTTGTTTTTATGAAAGATGCAAGTGGTATTGCCCACGGCTGTTACATGATCTGCTTCCACTTTAAAATGTTCTTCCAAGAACAACATTCCTTCCCTATTATCTTCTCTTTTCTCTCCTCTCCCCTTCTTCCTAATCCCTTCTCCACAGACCAGTCATTTGTCATTGTTTTCTCAGACTAAATTCCCCATCAAAACCGCCTCCACCAGAGGTGGAGAAAAGGGGCTGCGAGCATCCTGCATACCAGTCCTCAAATCTTTGCAATGCCTTGCACAGACCAGCCGCAGCTGCCCACTCCTAAACCCTCCATAGTCCTTCTTCTCTTGAAACACATATCTCAGGGTATTAGGTGGGCAATACAGTGACCTGCAAATGCCAAGAAAGCTTAGTTTGGGGTGCTTAAGGAGCAGGGAAGGATCTTGTTCTGCTCTTCTTGGCCTGTCGCTTACCCAGGCTTGCCCCACACTGAGCAGCTGGTAGCTTTTTAATTGAAACAACCACCTCACAGCCCCTAGTTGGTTTTAGTTTTGTAGGACTGAAATTACCAGCAGGATGCTGAGTAAACTACTGTAATTTTTACTGGAGGTCAGATATGTGGCCTACTAAGTTTGAGAAATTTGATCACATGCATTTAACTCAAGCACTTTACCACAGGTTTTTATACAATTGTTTTCAAACAGCTGAAGGCAGGTGGGTCAGGGGACTCTCATCTACCTGAGCTTCAGGTCAGCTTCAGGGTAGAGCAGTTTGTCAAGGTAAAGAGGGCAGGGAGAGTAGGGAAAACAGACTGTACACAGTCTAGTCCTGCTGTGGTTTTGGTGTCTTAGGATTAATTAACGTCACTGAGAGCAGCTAGAAAACAACTCTAATGTACACTACAGCAGCAACCAGGCACAGCATGGGTAACAAGGAGTTGCCATTAGTCCTCTGTAGTCACATGTCTGAAACCAGTTGCCATTGCTCATGGCTAATATCTAGAGTGTGCTTCCACTGATCTCCCTCTAAACCACCACCACCAGCCTCTAAGAAATGTCCTCAGGCAAGGCATGGAGGAAAAAAGCCAAAGGTTCTTGCTTAAACTGGTTCTGCGTTTGCATCTGCTTCAGAGGACTCACCCCAACCATCATGCAGAAACCAGAGAACAAGTCTTAGACCCTCAGGACTGGATCCTGTTTCCTGGGAAGTCAATGACTAATCCCCCAGAAATGGCTGTGGTGGGAGACGATTGCTGCGGCACAGTCCTGCTGGCTCACAGCTTGCCCTGATGTGGGCTGAACAAGGCTCCGAGGAACAGCTGAGGAGCTCCACAATAAGCACACTTCTTTGTATTGCCCAGTAACTCTGCAAACATCACTGTTTCTCACACTGATCCGTCCTATCCATCCTTGCCAGCCTGAGCACCTCGGCTCTGGCTGAACTCATTAGTATCACTGAGATGCTGGATGAAGGGTGGTCAGAGAGACAAGGAAAAGGATGGGGTGAACTCTCCTGGTAATGAAATTTGAAATTTCCTCTCCAGGAGAGCCCTAACTCTCTCTGTCCTGGGGAAGAAGTGGCCATCAGGACCTGCACGCTTTCTATACTGGGGAGAGCTGAGACCCTGAACTGACCTGCTTTAATGTATGAGAAATAAGAGAGGAAAAATGGGAAGACAAAACTTGCTTCATATCATCTTTGATACCCTTCATACATGAGGACCTGAGATCACCTAAAACTGAGGATTTAAACCTCACATGTCACCTCTTGAGGGAGAGTCAGGCTAAAACACCCACCCCCTTTAGCCTTCCTTCTGAGTCAGCATTGGAAATCAGAGTCTGCATGTTGGAAAGCCCCTTGTGCTCCAGCAGTGACAGCAAAAGCTGGAAAACTTCCCCATTCCTGGAAATCCCCTGGCAGCTCCAGCAGCCCTGTCCTGGGGAGGTGAGCCAGAAATGACCAGTGTTACTCTCCTGGAAAGTTTGACCAGGCTGCAGAGCAGGGCAGGGGCTGCGGAGAGCGTTGCAGTCAGAGACGCAGAGCCGCACGTGCTGCAAAACAACGGGACTGGGAGCTGCATGGTAGTGAAGGACAGGAGAAGAGGGTGGTGGAGAGGAGTCCGGGGCTTTTTCAGCAGGGAACATGCAGGAAAATGAAGATGACTGCAGGGATTTTTCCTTTCTCCCCCAGCCTCCCATGTGGGACAGGAGTTACCAGGGGTCAGCTGAGACCAGGGGGAACCAGCATCTGCTTTCTCTGCCTTTTCACTTTGTTTATATTCATATATTACTGTCTGGAAGAAATGTCTTCTGCATTCCAGACAGGCATAATGAAATCCATTCAGGGTACGGGGAATGGGGACGGCGGGTCAGGCAGCACAGGCAGCCCAATCTAAGGCCTTGGCTGTGCACAGGCAACAGCCCAGCGGTTCCACACCATTGCCATACACCCTTACACGCAGGGATCGGCTTCTTTCAGCCTCCTCCCCCTCCTTCCCACTGCCCCTTTCCTTCCCCTCTGTCTGGTTCCCAAGGGAACCAAAGTGCACTTAGGAAGACGCAACTCATCAGCCTGGGACTTGCTCGGAGTGTTCAAAATCTCTTTCTCATTCGGGTTTTTCACATCAAATTGGTTTGATAAATGTTTTGACCTTTGCATACCACTGATAAACTCTGAAGGCTGCTCCCCTCCTCCCTTTACCCTTACTGTAAATATCTTGCAGATGCTCTGCTCATTTTTCTTCTATTATAGCCAGCTGGCAACTTTGTTGGCATGCCAAAGAATTCCAGTCCTCATAGCAAACCAACCTTTTAGTCTTTAACTCTGGATGTTTTCTCACCAATATGCCAATCAGTTGATTATTTTTAAAATTTCTGTTTCATTTTGCCATTAGACCAGTAGACAGAAAGTGTAATCTAGAATAAGCACCTTCAGAAAACGCTGTCCGTCAGAATGAGAATACTAAACAGATCCAGCTGAGAAACATTACAGAAAGGGCCAAGTGAATTTCACAGAAGGTTAGTGCCTTCATACGAAATATTTAAACCAGTCTATAGCATTTTATATGGATAGAATTTTCTATTAAATTCCTTAGGTGGGGCTAAAAGTTCGCCTGGAAGGATCTCATTCAGTATTGAATTTTCATTTGTTGGGTATATCCCAGACATTTCCAACTTTGTTTCTGTATAATACTATTATTTTCATCCATGTTAAATGCTAAATGCTTTTCCATAGAAGAGTGGCAAAGCAGCTAGCAGGATCTGCTAGGTAGTACCAATGTAGGCATCAGCACGCACAAACTGCCTTAAGTCCATGAGGCTGACATCCAAGGAATGCACACAAAATCAGGGGAAAAATGTGCTGGACACAGTTGATTTGGAGCCCCTGTGGTGCTGTGCGCTGTGCAAGGAAGAGAGATGGAGAAAGAGGAATTCAGTTCTGTCCATGTCAGCGGTGAGACAAAGCACAGGGGAGGGTGGTTTGAGGCTGGTTCAGTAAAACCTGTTTAACGGAGCTCATTAGTTTGGACTCTGGGCCATACAACCATAGTCACACAGTTTCCTGGCAGCCCCGATTGCAGACAGGGCAAGACTGTTCCCCCTCACCATACACTGCACAGGCAGATGCACAGAGCAGTAGGCTCCTCTGAAGGAAGCCAAGGTAAGCCTGTGGTTTTCGAGCGCTCCCAGCACCCATTTCTCTCCCGTCACCGCCCCCATGTTACTCCCATGCAGCAGCCTGAGGAGCGCTGAAGGGAATTGCAACAGGCAATGCCTTTTCTTCCTTCTTCACGTATGCATTTAGCATAGAGGAGTTCATTGACCCGCTCCAACATGTAATGCCACATGTGGCACCACAAACAGTTGTTTTATCATGAGTAACAGGGAGGTATGAAGTAACAGGGGCGTGGGTAGGAACAGGTTAGGCAGGTGTAGCTATTAGGAAAAGCATCCACAAAGTTTGGCTCAGAAAAGGAGGCTGAACTGAAATGGAGACTAAGTGGGGGAAAGACAGAAGAAGTAATAATGTGAAGACCAGCCCAATATTGTGGAGAGGGCAAAGACAGGAACCCACAGAACAAGAGCAGAAAATCAGGGAGGTATGAGGAGTGCCAGTGGAGGATAGAGCATTGAGAACAGCATGTTGAGGAGTGTGTCTGGGGAGTGGAGTGGAGTGGAGTGGAGTGGAGTGGAGTGGAGTGGAGTGGAGTGGAAGGAGCCGACGCCAGATTGATGGCATGTCAGATAGTTCTGGAAGAGACAAATTTGAAATGAAGTTATGGATTCTGCTTCTGAGGCAGAAGGGACTGATTTGTACATCACTGTTACTTTCATCCAGCCTACCAAATGAAAGGTTGTTTGCTGTCACAGCATGATTTGAGCATTTTCAAGGACCAGTTTAATACATTGAGCAGTTGTGCCGAACTGACTTGAACGGATGCACTGGTAAAAGATCCAACACTGGCTCAAAATCTTTACAGATGCTCAAGTAGAAACTGCTTGCACCCCTGCTCCCTGCACATACAGTATTTCCGCCTTCCCCTTTCCCCTCAAATCCCCTCTTTTCCTTTGAGTTGCCCTGGATAAAGAGGCAATCATAGTCAGCCAGGAGACCAAGAGATATAGGAAATCTGACTGACCAGATGGCTACTGACTCATGGCAAGCAAGAAGGTTAAACAAAAGGATTCACAGGCCACATGTGCAGAGCCAGATTGAAATCCAGCTGAGTTACTCACTTCCCCTAGCTCAGCACCACCTCTGAACCACAATTCATCAACTCCTGACAACGGAAACACTGTCTCTGAACTCTCCTGGGATTAATCCAAGCCCTGCTGCAGTGTCAGCATACAGGCACCCCGCCTGTCCCCGCTAGCATCAGCCCTGGCGCTTTGCAGTCCCTTGGGATGGGTCCCATCCCAGCCTAATCGGCTTGATCTGACTTTCCTCTTCCCTTCACAACTCATGTCAAATCCAATCAAGGTCTGAGAGCTTGAACTTCCCAGCTCTGCCATTACCCACCTTTGTCCATTAGCCCATGCAAACCTTAATGCAAAGATGCCTTCCTCCCAAGTCTGATCGCACAGCTCCTGCCTTAGTCCTTTCCTGTTTTCTCCTTCTAGACCCAGTGCTAATTGGGTGGTGAACTCAACCAGCTTGAACCCGAGTCCTTCATAGTGGCCTCTTCACCTGTGACGCAGGGAAGTCCTGCAGCATTCAGCAAGCTGGGACAGAGGCTGCTTAGTCAACGTGCCCAGTGGCTTGACCTGCCTTAGGGGTGTGAGATCTCCAGTAGCAAACCAAAACCACTAAACAAAATAGGAATATTTTACAGTAAATACATAGCAGAGTGTGAACACAGCAGAGTTGAGAAGGATTTTCCCATGTATATTATGCCACCTGGAGAAGGAGGAGTTGGAGAAAAATGTACAACAGTGGCCTTTCTAACTGGGAAGGACAGGTAGGATGGAAGCCAGGATCTGTACAGGACCTTTATGGTTGGACTCAATGATCTTAAAGGTTCTTTCCAACCAAGGGATTCTATGATTCTGTGAATATCTTGATCCTGATTAATCCATGGAGCTTTTCCATAGGCATGAAAGGGCCAGTACAGCTAGAGAGCTGTAACTGGGGGGGACAAAAGGGAAACCTGAGTGTAATCGGATCATCTGGTTGCTGAGGCAGGGGATGCCAAGCAGTCATGCCCCAGCATGACTCCTTCAAGCTGAGTGAAATGGGAAGTAGGTGTCACAGCAAACAAGTCAAAGAAAACCATGACTGTATGTACACAGACACACTCAATCAGAGGCCTCATTCATTGGAAACTGGTCCTTATTAGTCCACAAGCACACAACCAGGTAGTCTGCAAAGTTGCTAGGACATAGACACAGAACTGCAACACCTGCAAAGGCTGTTTCATAATTACATGACTATGTGAAATTGCACCTGCAGTTACTGAAAACCTGGCTAGTAAACGTGAGGTTCAGTTTGACATGGATCTACAACATGTGTATAAATATCCAACAACTTCCCAACCTGCACACCTATGTAAATCAGGCTTTCAGGCCACATATTTGAGTCCGTAACAGAGGTTTTAGTATAGACAGCTTTAAACTTCTGACACTTTGCTCTGCTATGTTGGGCCTCACAGAGTTATTTCATTCCCAAAAGAAGGAACTTTGTGTGGAGCAAAAATGAGATGAATCACATTGGTGAATGAGGGTTTGCATCTCTTCAATTCCCCTTCTCTGACCCCGCTGGGTCATCAGAAGCCAACAGTGGCTTTACACTGTACTGGCCAGCAAGGATCCCCCATAAAGATACTGAGGTAGTTGTGGACTGCTGATGCAGCTACTATCCACATGTGCCTACTTCTCCCCAATAAGGCAAAGTGTAACGTAAGTCCCATGAAAGTTATTCTGCTCTCTTTTAGATAACATTCTTCAGAAAGAAATCTATATCTCTTCTAGATCCCTCTAACTTATGGAGGTAAAAATGAAGCATAAACGAAGCATAAAGCAAACATATATTAAAATAACCTGGATATGGGCCTCACCGGAAAAATCTAAAACACTTCTGTGGTCACAAGAACAATTTTCACTCCATGTTTCTGGACTTCATAACATACCACCAAAAGCACTCAACATTGGGAAAGTAAAATCCCTTAATGGAAATATTATAGACTTGTAATTTGCTTAGGCAGCAGTTTCTGTAAAAAGATTTCGTACTATTCTAAGGAAATGAAAAACGTATGTTTTGTGTTCATATAAAAAGCACAACCATTAACAGAGAAAGGCCAGTAAACAGCAAGAGTGTTACAGCAAAATCTTGGTGCAGTGCTATTTTAAGGACAGTTGGAAGCAAGTATAGACTGCTCTGCTGAAAGCCTGTAACAGACTTTTATGGACAAGGCATTTAGCTTGAAGTGTAACAGACAGCATAATCAATAATAAATAAGTACTAAAACTGGTTTAACTTTAAGATGGACTTCACTTCAGGCTTGAGTTCTCTTGACGTTTACATAAGGGTAATTTCCTTGCCATCAGAGCTGTAATTCAGAAGGCACAAATCAGAGCAAAATGTGTCTTTGGCCACACTTAATTGTTGTGATACCATTAGACCAGCAAATTTCATGGAGGTATATTACCTTCACCTTACCCAGCTTGCCAGGTGCTGTTGCGGGCTAAACATACCTGAAATGGTAGATGGCTTGTTTTTTCCATTTTTTATCTATTTGTGGTGCCAAAATGTGGGGACACCTGCATGCTTATAGGATTTACTTAGTATATATTGAAGTGTAAAACCTCAGCGGACACCTCCAAGTGAAAGATACAGATGGTATTGCTGACAAAGTTGTAAAGCAGAAGCACAGAGTTGTACGCATTAAATTAGATTTCCAAATATTTTAAAGTGTGCCAGATGAGATAACATCTATAGTATCACCATTCTTCTGTTATTAAATCTATAAGTTGTCTCTGAAACAATAAATTCCAAGTAAGCCCTAGCTACCATTAGACAGTTCTATGAATGAAAAATAATTTAAACAGTGATAACTTATTTGTGGTACAAATCTCTCTAAAATAACTAGTTGTTCAAAATGTTTCAAGTACCCACATTAAAAAAAAAAAAAAAAAAATCAAGATCCTTAATTGTATTTCATATCCAGCTCCCCAAAATGGAGTCACCTAAAGTCACTATTTTGTAATGACAATCTTGGTTCCAGCTCTTTGCAAACTCAAGCTATGTTGTTTAGACCTGAAACTGAATCCCTTTCCAGTTTCAGCATGTCCAGATCAAGAGTTTAGTTCTGCTCTTTTTTATAGAAAGTGGCCCAGCTGAAACACTGAAAATACTTGAAATGCCCAAGGTCAAAGTGTTGGTGAGGATCCAGGTTTGTGATTCTGGCTCCTCTCTAATTTAAACCCTCCATTTGATGAATAGGCTGAAGTCTAAATGGGCCTGTGGTCATGTCTGGAAAACAATTTTTTTTTTTTTTTTTTTTTTTACCGTGAAGAATTTATATTCATCATACTAGGAATTTAGACTGCCTTCTATCATTTTTAAGTACTCCTGTGTCAAGGAAATGGGACAAGCCAAGAACTGTACTGTATCTCTAATAAAGGATATCTGACAACTGAAAAGCAGCTTAAGCAGGGATTATCTAACTGTAATATTCTCAGTTAATAGTGAGCACATTCATGTTAGACAGCTAACGGTTTTAAACAGCAACTTGCTTGCACACAGCAAGCCCTAAGCAGTGTTCCAGCACACCTCCTGGCATGCCTGCAGCTCTGCCAGGGCTGCGCTGACGATGAGTTTCCCAGTTCACGAATGCATGGTGCCTGACTGAAGCAATGCAGGACGAGCTGACCTGCCATGTGGGCTTTTCATGGTTGTTTCTGTGATGTCTGGACCCCGTGGAATGTGAAAGTTTCCTGTTTCACCAGTGTACCGTGACTTGCATTTTGGGTAGAGAAACATGTAAACATAATTAGATGGCTGGCAGCTAAAATTCCCTTTGAAAGTGCAGTCAAGCTCTGTGGCTTTCATTTCTGTTTTGTTTGGGATGGATTAATCCGATACTGCTAGAGACCAACTTGCCTATTGCCTTAAGAATTTGGGAGTTTTCCAGCACACTGTTTATGGGTTGTGTGTGCCTGTCTGTCCAGAGTAAAGATGAAGCACAAATTGTATGATTTGCACAAGTCAAGGACCCTTGATTGTAAGCGATCAGAAGATACTGTGTGTCATTAGCTTCTTTCTGGTTTTCCTCCCAAGTATCAAGATGTGCAGCTTTAAATACCCTCTAGCAGCAGGGTCCAGGCTTTCATAACTCAAAAAACATGTGTATTTCCCAGCTGAGGGTGATGGGCTGAAAACAGTTATTCTGCTCCCAAAGCAGCTGCCTCCTCTATCAATGCTGCTGACGTCTGTGGCGAGGCTGAACTGAATCAATGTAAGGCCAATACATTATTGATCACTTTCTGGGTAGACATGACAAGATGAGGAGCCTCAGGGGCTGTGGGAAAAGGGAGAAGGGACTGACAAAGGGCAAGGTCTGTAGCCGAAGGTCAGCAATTCCCTCCTGTAATTAGACAGACACACAAATACCTGATTTTGCTAGAAACTTCAGGCAGAGAACTCCCTTTTCACCTACCTCCCCCACGGCTGGGTAGGAGATGCAGACTTCTGGTGTCACTGCCTTTTACGTTTCTTGTAATATGAGGACACCAGAACTTGTAAGGACTCTAAAAGCAGCTCTCCATGGCAGGTCTCTGGAACCAAATCAGGATTTATTGTGCTGTCTGTGGTGGGGGAGGAGTGTCACAGGCAGGTTGATTTCAACGTGCCAGCAATTTCTGTGCAGCCTGTGACTGCGTTGAACGGACAGAGAGGCTTTTCTAAATTGCTTTTCCAGAACATCAAGGAAGGACTTTTAAAAACTAATATGCACAATGAGGATATACAAATTTATCTTCAGTCTCTTGCAAAGCACTCGTAGGTGAACTCTAGAAGTCAGCCCATGAGAACTGTTTCATGGCTGGTGCCAGGGATGTACATCAACACCCACAAAACAAAGAGGAACAACCTTCCCTTCTTTCTTATGCTTTGTTGCATAATACTTGCCCTTTTTATGGCAAAGTGTTCAGTAGAAATGCCACATCTACTGTTTTATTCCATCTTTAAAATCCCCTTTGTCCTTTCCATTTGTCAATTCTGCACACTTAACTATGTCTACGTGCCCTTTTCTCTTAATGCTGACTATAGGTAATAGATCAGCTCCAGCTCACTAGATAATACGGGACTCTGTACAGTTACTGGCTATGGCCAAGATTTTTTGCTCAAGCAATTATCAAACACCAAGAAAGTTTTATGGGTAAGAAAGCGCTAAAATCCTTCAAGCTCATTAAGTACAGATTGCAGGAGTACGTTCAAGAAAGGAACTAACAGAAACAGGGCAGATACTAGTTGGTGTGAAAATCTGTAATGACTGAGGTTGTATCGGCTACAGATTTCCACCCAGAAGATGGAGACACCCCTTATAGTCTAACTTCTGGGAGAATCTCTCCCACTCACTTGCATCCCTACGGGATATAAGGATCAGCTGGGAAAAACAGCAGTGGGCATTAACCACACCGTAAAACCAGCTCCCTCTGGGCTCCTGCAACGTGGGATATTTGCATCAGTAAACTAACCACAGCTGAAGCACAGATCTGAGCACTGGACCAAAATCTTTCATTCTGCTTCAGTGTCCATATGGCTTCAGCCTGTGTTAACAAAGGTCTGTAGCAGACCGTGCTCACCCTCACACCCGTGTCACCACCAACCAGCCACGACCCCTAACAGGCAGCTCGACCATGAGCTTTTTCAGGCACAGCTCACTGATACACATGCCGTCACTATGGGGTGCTCTGTAAAGTCACAGGCAGCCCAAGGGAATGGAAGAAAGTGAAGGCGTTGTAGAAATGGTAGGAATATATGGTTACACATATCTGACTAACTGTTTTTCTACAGTTGTATTATTAAGAACACCTCTAGCAAGAGGGAATGAGAGAAATCAGAGGAGGAAATTGGACAGTGTGTAAGAAAAATATACAAAGAAAGGACAAGGAACCACAAAGAAAAGCCGTAAAACATGATTAGCGAGAGAAAAAAAAAATGAAAAGGACCATTTGAAAAACAGAACAACAATAAAAATAATAAATGCTGAATCTGTATTCAGTGCATACTTATGAACTGAGATGTCCTTTATATTCAAAAGAGTATTATTTGTTTTTTCACACCCAGAAAACAATCTCCTACACCCACTTTATAATACATTCTCAATGTTAGCTGGATACAGTCATACTCACAAACAGGCTGCAATAAATTTCTGTTCATGTATATGCATAAAAGAAAAATATTTGCTGTAAATTTTCTGATTTTGCTGACCTGCTTAAATGTTAAGGTTGGAAAGTGTTAACACAAACTATACATTTTCAACCTTCTCCCCCACCCTCTACCTTTGCCCCAAAATGTGTGCTACAAGTTTTCATTTCACGTTCACATTGATTACGCTGTGTTCACAAGCCAAACATACACACAGCTCAAAAATACACACACAGCTTGATTTTTAGTTACACATCTTTCCCATTTTTCCTCAGCAGTAAGGCCAGCATAAAGAGTCCCCACTGGGACGTGGGCTCACAGCTCACAGCTTCGCCGGCTGAACTGACACAATTGCTTGTGGCAGGCCACACTGTACGCATTTTCACAGTATTTGTAGAAGTGATCTAGGTAAAACCCTACCCACTTTTCAAAGGCAGAACACTTTTCCAGTCAAACGTGGAAGTTTTACTGGAGTATGACCCACGTGTTTCTATGGCTGATCCAGAACAGGGTTATCATTAGCCTAAGGGTTTCCAAACATGCTCTCCCAACCCCTTCTCCTCCTCCCAAGCCACTAGCGGTCTGCAAAACCTTGTAACAGCCACAGAGGGATCCTTTATTTGAGGCTGTGCAAGAGACCTTTCTGATGCAGCCCCTAGTTAATATCATACTCATTCTGCTTATCTACCCAGGATGAAAACTTTAGGAAATCCCAGTCTAGACCGAAGTTCCCAAGGAACTTCTTTTTGTTGACAGAAAAAGAAACCATGTTTGAGTGATGTCTTTATAGCTGTAAGAGAGGTTTTCCAGGGTTATCTGTTGTTACTTGCACATTTTTATTATTGCTTTTAAAAACATTTTTAGAGTATTCAGACCGTAATCACACAGTTATCAAGTTACCAGATTGCTGCTCCTCAGAGACAGGGGAAGCTGGGTGGAGGGACAGAGGCAGATCTCAACCGAATGGAAAGCACAAGGAGTTGCACCTCACGGAACTAAGCTAATCAGAGCACTTGAATAGCAATGATTTTTACCAGTGACCCAGGCACATATATGAAGTTTCTTTTCAAAAACCATTTTGTTAACATCAGAGTTTATGAATACAAAACAAGGCTATCATGCTCAGACTGACAGTCCATCACACAATTTTCCCTCCTATTAAAAAGCTTATTCATGATTTTCCATACGAATCCTCTTCAAAGGTAACAAGCAAACCACGCAAAGAACATTACTGTATCTTTATTCTCCTACCATTGCAAAAATGCTTTATCTTTTAGAGTTGTTTGCAAACGAGCAAACAAACAAAAAGATCTACAGAACAAAAAGTAAAAAGACGGATGGATTTTTATGGTTATAAGTGACCACCGTGAGCATTCAATCTCATCACAGGTGTAGCCTGCATCACAGAATCTAACTCAGGTAGTATTTTACCCAGTCCAGTAACTTCCAACAGCTAAAGCTCATCTCTTGGAAAGGCATCTGCTCTTGACAATTCCTTCCTGAATTTGTGCTGAATTCTAGGGGCTAGCAACCACTTGCTCTATTGCCCCATTGCAACAGTCTGAGATATTAATGTAATTCACAGCTACTCGACGGTCCCCTTTCATTGGCAGAGCAATGAAAAGAAGGTTTAATATGAACGTAACTGAGTTCCAAATGCATAAATAACTGAAATTGCAAGTATACACGAGCTATAGCTACCTGATGATCTGGCAGAGAGGATCAGTGACAAACTGCGTACTGTTCAGCCCTGGAAATGATGCCCACTTTGGCCTGATAGATAGTGGGTATTTATCATCGGCCTTAGGATTTTGTTCACATTTGTTTGACCTTTCAGGGTATGCTCAAGTGCCCTTCTGCTTTCCTAGGTAATTAATGGGGGAAGTGAGGAGATCTGGGCTCTGGGAAGGAAGTACACTCTGGGGAGGTAGTATGTTTTGAGCAGTGATAGCTTGGATAATTAGTCATATTAACTGATAGAAACTTTTCTTCTTTTTTTTTTTCCCCCTGGTTGCTCTATAATATAGCGATTCTCATTGTAGATGTACTCAGGCTTGGGTATAAATCTAGATATTTTAATTAAAACATTGTCTTTAAAAAGATCAATCCATGATCAGTGGCTTTAGAAAAACTGAATCTCATCACTAAAGCTTCCCTCTCTGACAGTGCCTGGGAAGAAAGGGTGGTTGAAGGGAGAGAGAATGGGGGAGGAGAGAGAGAGAGTGCTAAAACAAGAGTGGGAGAAACACAGGCAAACAGAGGGGAGCGAACCACGCAGGGAAAAGAAAACATGGGTCACAGAGGAGGGCAAAGGGATGAAGGGGAGGTGGAAAGGAAAAAATCTAGGCAAAGAGAGCAAATGGTCTGGAGACTGAAAGACAAAAAAGGCGGGGAGGGCATTCAAAGGGAGAGATGGAACTAGAGGAACCTATTTCATCAATTACTGTCATTACTAATGGAGACATTTTTAAAAAACTGATGGATGCAGGGTCCTCTCAAGAATTTACACATGCACTATGGGAAGGTTTTGAATGCAGGGCATTTCTTTACATCTATGGCTATGAAACCCAAATTGTCCTCTGATCGGTGAAGGGAACTGTCAGCATAAATGATGTTTAATGGCTGGTCTTGACACTAGAAAGGATTTCCCGCACACTTGATTTATAGCCCCAAGGAGACAGCGTATGAAAGACTCTTACACACTGAATTTCCAGTTTAATAGACACTGCACCAATGTTCAACAGAAGCGTTTCATGTCTTTCATACATTCTTTTTTTATGGATTGCATCTCATCTCAAAGCAATAAAATCTTAGGATATGTTCCTACTGATTAAAATGTAAATTAAGCATAAATAGACCTTATTGATTAGCTGATCTATAGAGACTTAACCTGCTGCTACCTGGAGTTTTGATGAGAAGCACTCGCTCTCTTTTGCACATCTTCAGATCACTTTTGTAGGAGGGAAAGGAAAAGCTTAGACTGATTCATTTTCATGAAATAAAAAGATTGAAGTGACAATGTGTTGGAATGCTTTCAACTAGACATAATACATGTACTGCTGTAGGTTTTAGCTATTTTTCTGACATTTATGCATTTCATCCTTTTCTTATATCTGCATTCTGTTTTATTTTAATTTGCGTGAGAAGAAGCTATCTGAGTAAGCAAATGCTTCCAGGATTGGCCCCTAACTGCTTTTAGTATGGTTATCAACACTGGCCATCTGTGTTTTTTCATTTTAATTCCATAAATGAATGCTTGCCCTTTGAGAATTTCAAGGACCAGGAAGTAGCAGTAAACCTCTTCTGCAGCTCCATACTGAATACTCCAACAATTATCAGTTGATGGAATATGCAGTAAAAAGAATTCTTTTTGACAGTACAATTTATAAGCACAATTCCCTTTAGCTAACAAGCATTATAACATTTCTGTGCAAAGATGTGGCTGACTTAGCTGTGTGCTTAACCAGTTTTGAGCTGGTCTTTTGTGATGCAACCTAACCCAAGGAGCAAGTACATAATCAGATAAGTAGCTCTGTGTTAATGGTACATCCTGATTTTGGATTAACGGGGTTTCCATTTAATTTTACTTTGTTTTAGAGACTGTAAATTCCAAGCCTGTATTTTGTAGTCGATAAGTAAGGAGAATTAAGAACCTGCAACCAATGAAAAGAAGCAGACCAATCTGCCATCTATATTGGTATGGCTGGAATGCTGGTAAAAGATCCAGTCATGATCTTACGATTCAGTGCCTACTCAGCTTTTGTTAACTCTCCCATAATTAGTTTTAATAACGAGACAACACCTAAGGATCCAAACTCTATACTGGTTTAATGTTACTGGGAGCTGTAAGCATGTAAATGGAAGCAGATCTGGCTCCAGGACCAGATACCTAGTTAATATTGTATTAATTGAAGGAAAGAATAGAGCATATGGATAGTTTCTTACTTACACTAAGGCAAGTAAAGCAGTGACAACGTAATTAGATACACTTTAAGGGAACTTTACATGCAAAAACCAACACAAATCGGCCTTATAAATGTAAGAGGAGGCACTTCATTGCATTAGATTAAATTGGCACAAAATTAAGATTTGGAATTTTTCACAAAGTTCTCGACTAATAAATATCCTCATAAAATTAAAAGGTTTATGTTAATAAATGCGATTCCCACATACAGCACAAAGCCCACAAAGCAAAACGCTGTGCTAATGTTCTTACCCTGAGACTGAGCACAACTTGACAATTAACCGAAGGAAAGAGAGTTCTCTAACCATCCAGGAGAGGAAAAAGTGAAAAAAAAAAAACCCAAAAGCATAAAGACTGATAAGTTGTATCATTTTTCTTACTGATTTCAGGTATTAATTGTAACATAGCTAAGGATTTTTTTAAACAAGTGATCCCATTAGCTCAATTACACCTTTTATGAGGAACATCACATTCTTTGCTAACCTTCTGTACTAGTGAAGCATGAAGCCATTTCTACTGGACAAATGCTTCTTTGGATACCAGTCGTACAAGGCAATACATGCTACTTTGTAGATTAAATTCTGCTAAATACCGATGGCAATCTCACTCCATCATGAATTGAACTGAGACTTAAAGGCCTATTGGCACTGGCACAGCATGGATTCAATTTAACTTGATACGGGTTTCATACGCTGATACATATCATGCAATCCTACCTCGTCAGAGGCATAGAGGGGATTTAGACAGGCATTTGCTATTGTGCAGCAAGATAAAGGGACAGTCTGGGTGCTTGTTCCTAAATCAAGTAAACAAATTTGAAATCAGTCAGAGAGCTTTGACTGTGTCTACATTAACATTTTGGTTTGGTGTGACTTGAGAATGAATCTCCCACCATCTCTTCCACTTGCAGAGGAAGTTTAGTGCATATGAACTAGACTCAGAAGCAGCTCCATCCCAGATGTCCATTAGACATGCTCCAGCTCCTTGGGGGACAGGGGGTTATATGGGCCTAAACCGACAATTTGCACTTTGGATGTCTTTGAACGACCTGTGTTAGGATACTTTGCTCAGAGGACAAGACTAAACCTTGTCTGAAGGAAAAACTCCCAGTTGTGTGTAGTGTAAATATGGGGGCCTAAGCTCCAAATGGCTTGCTACAGCAGGCATAGGCTGTTATCATTCTGGCTGGGAAGATGTCTCCTCCCGACCCCTTCTATTCACTACTATAGTATTCATTCCTCACTGAGGAAAAAAGGTCTGATTTGGCCAATTCTAAAGGACGACAAGTGGGACAGTCAGGTTCCTGGAACAGACAACAGAGTCTTGGGAAGGAATGATGCTGAGAAAGAGAGGTGAAGGGAAGTTCAAAAGCTGCATGAAAGCTCTGTCAGAAATCAAAATGAAAATGAAATTCCAAGGCAAGACTGTCATTCCCAAGGGAATTTCTTATTCCATTAATTACATTACCAAAGACTCTCAAAGCAAATGGACCTATTTACTTTCTTCAGAAAATGCAGCTCTGCAAAGAAATATCTCAAAGCACAGAACATGTCGAAGGACACAATCAGGACCAGAGACTGTCTTCTTCACCAGTCAGCACCTCATTGCAACCAGCCAGCACCTCATTGCAACCAGCTACCATCTCATTGCAATCTTTGAAGAATATGTTTCCCAGATATAATCATTGTGAATGTCATTGCAGTTTCATTTTGCATTCTACTTCTTATATAAACTGGACTTAACAACATCCAGAGGAGCAGAACAAAACATATGCAGGATTCTGGAATAAACATGAAGGCTGAATTTAAGAGTGATTTAATGAAATTGTAAGTGTTGTGATTTGAGCTGAATTGCCACTTGTTGGAGCTGTAATGAGACAAAAAAAATGGTATCAATACAGGCTGGGGGAGGAATGGATTGAGAGTAGCCCTGCCGAGAGGGACTTGAGGGTGATGATGGATGAAAAGCTGCACACGAGCCAGCGATGTGCGC
>KL284530.1:45910-58143 GCA_000699545.1 Podiceps cristatus | reverse complement strand
CGGCGGAGCTACTTTTAAACTTCTCGACTTCCATTCAGTAAACATAAAACTATTCGTAATCAAATGCAAAACGCTGGGATCGGGCAGACGCTCCACATACAGGAACTTGTATAATAAATAGTTTTTCTCCTCCGCGGGCCCTTGTCTTGCACCGCCTCCGCGTAGACCGCAGCGGGTCCACCCTCTGTGCGGATTCAGCTGGGACTCGGGTGTCGAGGACCCCAGAGACCTCCCAGCGCCCTCAGACAGCCAAAGTGGCCCAAGCCCTCAAGGGGCTGCCACCAGCGACCCATTTCCCCACAAGCCCCGTCCTCCACCTGTACTTTTAACTGAACAATGACATTTGCTTGGTAGCCCAGAAGTTTGTTTTAAATAGACACTCCTTGAATAAGACCTACAAAAATACCTTCACCGTCCTGCTGCTGAGCATGAAACCGCAGCAGAGCAAAGAGGAACCATTGACTTAAAAAAAAATAAATGAAAAATAAAAAATAATCACACTTCTGCTGCCTGTTTCACCCTCCCGTTGTTGTTCGTGCTGCCGCGCGTTGCGCAAAGCGAACGGCAGCCGGAGGGAAGGGGAGACGGTGGGTTTGCTCCAGGGCTGCAGCCCCTGGGCGCAGCGGCCGCCTTCCCCTCCTGCTCTTGCGGGGCTTTCGTACAGCCCCAGGGGAGAGAAAAACATTTGTTTTAAAAACAGGAAAATGTGATTGTAAAACCACAACAATGGGCTGGGGAAGGAGCTGGAGCAGCTCTGAATTTAGCTTTTGAAACAGCCTTCGGGTTGACTAAATGTTTCTGTAGCAAACCCCATCCGCGGCCCCGCGCCGCACGCCCTCTCCCGACTCCGGGAGCAAATACAATAACCCGGTGGCTCCGTCATCATCTCCCTTATAGCCGGGTGCCAAACCTGCACCACTGATTTCAAGTCTCGCCGGTGGGATTTGCAAGCACAGAGACAACGCGGTGGGTTCCTCACTGCACGCTCCCCCAGAAGCGAGGCACAGCCCGACTTCCAGAGGAGTTTCTATAGATTTCTGCCTTTTTAATAGAGCCTTAAAAGCAGCTCCGATGTGGCAATCAATCACATGAAAGCCCAGCGCAACAGCAACCGCTACCTGCTCGCCTTTGCTTTTTCCTTAGAAAAGCTCCGGCCAAGCAGTTGCACAGAAAGGGGCCGTCGAGGTTTACTGCAGTTGACAAATGTCACCTCCTGAGTGACTGGAAATTGTTTATTTCCCTTTAAAATGCCCAGAGGGTTTGTATCCAGATAAAAAAATAATAGCCGGCAAAACTGTTTTCCTAAACACCAGGAGAACGAACAAAAGCCTCTGGCACGCTCTGGGCACTGCTCTGAGCTATTGGCCACGTTGGCATCAGAGGCTGTAACCTCCCCGTTACGGCACGACCTCCTTGGCCACTGGTCCAGAGGCCACCCTGGGTCCCCACTGCCAGCCTGTCCTGTGCCTACAGAAAAAAAAATGGCTCTTCTCCTCTCCTCAGGGTGGGTTTGGGGACCACCCGAGCATCCTGCGCGCTGAAGGTTAAAGCATGGGCTTGCTCAGGGGTTAAAGCCGGCGGGGAAGGGGTCGGGGTCGCAGGCTGCGGGTCCTGCCCTTCCCACCTCCCCGGCAAAAGGCTGGGGCCAGGGGGTTCCCCAGCAGAGAGGGGCTTGGGTGGCTCCCCGGGCTCTGCGGGTGGCTTTTCCTCTCCCAGCCGTTCAGTCATATAAAGCAGGTCTTTGACTATCACAAAGACAGTTGCACCTCGTCTTAAAGATCTTCAGCGCCAGCCCAGGCGTAGGAACCACCCGAGTTAAGTAAACCTGGCAGCGACTGCTAAAAGAGAAACGGCAGTTTCTCAGCCTGACCCAGGCAGCTGTGATTTTCTCATCAAACCAGTTAGAAAAAGGAAAGACTGGTCTGAAGCTAGCAGCTTCCCCTAGGCTGGCTGATCGAAAACACAACCGAACTGTCCGAGGAGGGCAGCTACGTGGGCACCGTATCAGTCATACGAGTGAAAAACCAGACGTGAAATCCCTGGGCAGAGCAGGTACAGCTCCTCTCCAAAACAGCCCGGGTGAGTCATGCCCCAGAAAAGCCGTTCCCCTCTGTCGACTCTAAAGTGATGCTCAGGTGAAGACGGCTAAAGGTAGGCGAGATGAATTCACGCCTTCAGCAAAGTCCGCTGTCAAATCTACGTGCTTGGCTCCTCCAAAGCCTAACGCACCTCTGAAGGCACAAGGACGGACCCCAGCTCTGGGACCTGCCCTTGAAGAGGGTGGTAAAACGTCACAGCAGGTCCGTGAAGAGTCAGAGGCCGGATGTCCTGCGTGTAACGAGCGGCTGAAGAGCGCTGCGTGCACCCAGGGGAAGGTTATGGGATGAACGAGCTGCGATCAGACGTATTGGCAAGGGGCAGTAATTTCTCCGTGCAGAAAGATCTTTCTTGTCCAACAGCAGGGCAAGATCCAAATGGAGATAAACAGATTTCAATGAAAAATAAGACGTACTTAAAGGATGTTATAATCCATCCCGGGGCAAGGTACTTTCTCCATCAATTCAACAGCTTGAACCAATGCCTTATTAATAAGAGTGTTATTAATAAAGAATCTTATTAATAAGAATGTGGAGCTCGCCCAAGCGCTCTGTCCTGGCACAGGAAACACTGCGAGGCTGGATTGGGCTAGAGAGGGAAGACCAGTATATTTTAGAGCTTTGTGACAGCAGCTGCACTGTCCCCTTCCTGGACAGGGTCTACCTGAACGGCAAGAGAGCCGTCTCCAGACTCAGCAAAGCAGCCGCACGGCCAGACTAGGCGGGTCTGCAGGGGAAGGTGGATTCCTGCCTTTCAAAAAGGCTCAGAAAACACATCAGGAATGACCGTGGTAGTAAACCTTTCCACCCAGCAAGCTACGACCTCAGCTCCCACCTGCCTGCAGAGGCTGGAGGCAACGCTCAGCTCCTTGGTGCCGGTTCACCGGCGAACGTGTCGGCAGCGCGAAGGGGCGACGTGGAACGGACTGTATCATACCCGGAGCTTGCTGAGGGAGACACACTGAGAAAGCCAGGAGCTGGACACGCTGATGGTCAAGGAGGTGGGTGGGAGGAGGACATGCCAGCTGCTGTCAGCAGATGGGTTGAGATGTGAGAGCATAAGCAGCAAAGTTCCTGCTACGGCCAGAAGAGTTGTCATGGGATCATAGGATAATGCAAGTCGGAAGGGACTTCTGGAGGTCTCTAGTTCAACCTCCTGCTTGAAACGTGGACAGCTGTGAGATCAGAGTAGGTTGCCTGGGGCTTTGGTCTTGAAAGGCTCGAGGATGGAGCCTGCAGAACCTACTCCAGTGCTTGACCGTCCTGACGGGGAAGGTGTTCCTCCTTGTATCCAGCCAAAACCTCTCTTACTCCGATTCATGCTCATTGCTCCTCCTGCCATGCACCGTGGTGCAGAGCCTGGCTGCAGCCACGCAGCGCAGGCGCCCAGCCCGTCCCCCCTGCGTCTGACACCAGGTCACTCCTGCAGCGTAACCCAACCGAGGATCTGAAAGCCTCTTCCAAAAGCGGGTGGGCACCTCACCTGCGGGACCCGAGGCAGACACGGTGCCACCACGTGGACACAGACACATGTACAGATGCCCTTGCAGATGGCTCGGACACATCCAGAGCTCACCGTCCCTGGCAGAGAAGGTGCCTCATCCAAGAGGAACCCAGCGAGGCCAATAGACCCACCAGCTCCTGACAGCCTGGGTGCCCTAGGGGTGGCTTTCACCCAGCCAGCCCACCTTCTGAAGTCAGGCTGGACACCAGCTCTCCTCCTCTTCTCCCTCCCAGCTCACAAAGCCTGACAGCGAAACTTTTGTCAATGCCTCAGCACCTCTGAAAGCCACAGAGCAGCACAAACTGACTTCTGACAACTGCAGAACAAGCCCATTCAGAGAGCTAAAGCTGACAACCAAAAAGAGGCAAAATAATGAGTTGTGAGGATGGAGATGCCTAAAGCCCCTGGGCAAGGATGTGCCCAAAGGCTGCTGAGTAACCACGTCCTACCCAGTCCTTCTGCTTTTAACTCACCCCGATGTCCCTCGTGAGGGAGGCTGTTGAGAACAGCTCAGGCTGGCCCCCCCCCCCCGCCAGCGAGCCTCCTGGCACCAGCGAGCTCCCCAGGGCCACCACGAGCGGGGCCGGGGGGGCAGCCCGGCCAGCAGCCTTGCTGCAGCAGTGGCCAGACCTCCAAGCGAAGGGGAGTTTTGCTCTCAGGCTGAGGTCGTGTTTCCATTCTGCGGCTGGCAGCGCTGCTGGCAGCCTTTCCGCGGCCTCCCGGCCCTCTGGATGCCACGGCAGACGGGCCAGGTCTGCCGGGGACTCCCCAGCCCGCTCCAGGCTGCCTCCGCGGCTTAGCCCTCCCTCCTCGCAGGAGACATTGCTGTGACATTGCTCAAAGCAGCTTCCAGCAGTGGTAGGCAGTGGGTGCGAAGGCAAAACCCCTGAGTGTAGGGACATCCCACATGACTTGGGTTTCCTCCTGGAGCTGGGACACAGGCCAGCTGGGGTGGGAGCAGGGAGGATTTCTGGGTGCAGCTACACAAAATGCTCTGGAGGTGCCGGTGAAACCCCCCTGTGATGGGGCAGGATGAAAGAAGATGCCAGCAGAGCCAAGAGGAGCAAGCTGGGATGTCTAGATGAGCCACCCAGCACTGCTCACACGACGGATCACAGAAATCCCGAGAAAGTGAGGGGACAACCCAAGACGTGCGTGTGCCCCGGCCGGGGGCTGGCAGGGAGGGTGGCCAGGAGACGGCCGCGGCTGCTCTGCAGCAGCTGGCAGGGACCCAAGCCTGCCTCTGGCCAGCTCCCTTCCTCCCGGAGAGTTTCCGGGACAGACATTAACACTTTGCTGGCTAAGCTGTGGCTTTGGTTGCAGCTGATGGCATCTTTGAAATGGAGCTAATAACTCTGACGGGCTCTTATCTTACGAGGCGGGTAAATAAAAGTTGGAGGAAGGAGGCTCTGGGAGAAGCATCCAGCCAGATGCCAACCGATTTTTCTTGGGACAGACATCAGCTGGATACCACCAAAAAGCTCCTCATCATTCACACCAGCCTCTTCAAGGGCCACCTTGGACAAACCACCGAGGTCTCAGCCCAGCTCGGAGTTCCTCGCCTTGAGAGCCGCTCCCGGGCTGCAGCCCCGCGCTGCCTGCTCACCCTTCCCACCGCTGCTGCCCGCACCTTGAGCCCTTCGGAGCCTCTTCAGCCTTGACTCAGGGTCCGTTTCCTCACCACCTCCTCTCGCTGAGCGCTGAGGGTTTCTTTTCCTCTCCTACAGAGCTATCCCAAAACCAAGGAGCAGACAACCGTGCCCATGCACGATCCCGTTTCCAACGCACACCCCTGTAGCTGCCCGGATTTTCTCTCCCAAACTTCTCTGCCCACGATGGGTATAAACGTTTCCAATAGAGCTATTTTTAAAAACCAATGCTCATACAATAAGCAGTCTAGTTTGAGGTTTCATTGAGCAACGTTTCAGCACGTTGTGGTCCCCGTTACATGGGTGCTGCCCTCGCGTGAGCTTTGAACGTGACGCTCGACAATTTTTAAGGCTTCCTTTTAACAATTGTAACCTCACCATCCCCATGACTGTGCAATTACTCATCCTTCAGATTCAAAGTAATCGGTTGGAAATCATCCTGTTTTGCTTAAAAAAAAAAAGCAAGCCCCCTCCAAGCTCCTAATGATGAGATGTGGCTCATTCTCTGCCATTGCTGCAGGGGTTTGGTTCTGCCCGCGACTGCAGGGCGAGGAGCTGGGTTCACCGGAGAGGCGTTTTTCGAACAGCGACAACAATTTATCCAAAACCATCATTTCCCAGAAAACGCAGAGAAAGACCAGGTAAACGCAGGCTGGGCATAAAGATCTGAAATTGCCACCAAAAGGGCGTTTATTTGCCAAGTCTGCACCCTTTCAGGTTTTCTTTGCCCAATGTCAGCTCAAGGCTCTAAACTCATGCTCAGCCCTGGAAGGGCTTTCTCTGACCCATGGAATATCAGCCCGCCAAGAAACAGTAAAAGAGACCTTTTAACCTTTTTATCCTACCAAATCCTGAGGGTTTTGATACAGAGCTCACAAACGCCCGTGGTAAGAATGGCCCTGTCTGCGTGGTGTAAGCTTTAACCACCGGGCTTGCTCACGTTACTTCTATGCGTAAAGTGGTTTTAGTAGCATTAGGTACAAGAGGCCTAGGCGCTGTGCATTGCTGTGCCTTCAGCAGCCCTGTCACCTAACCCTCCTCACCACACAGAATATGTACTTTTGGCTTATCTTGGGTGTTTTCAGTCCTAGGCTGAAGGCATTGGCAGTTTTCCTCCCTCCAAAGGCAGCAGCTCTGCCGTGGGTGCCTGTGCTCGCTCCTGATAGGCGAAGCCTTCCCGGCCACTTCTTATCAACTCTCCCCGTTTGCATTTTCACAGTCCCATCCCCGGAGTTTTCACTTTTTCCTCGTTTTTCTCATCTCGGGCTGTCACTTACGGGCTGCTGGCCCAGTGGCATTGCCTTGATTCGCCACCAAAGCCCAAGACCCGGCCGGTTCTCTCTTGTCCCCACTCAGAGTTTCACTGCTCGCATCAAGACATCCTCCCAAGGTTTCTTCCTAAGGTCTCATCTCTGGTTCCCATTACAGCCTGGCCATGAACTGCAGAGTCCACAGGTCCTCCAGAACTGCCCGTCAGACTCAGCACAATCAGAACTGCTATAAATGCCACAAAAGAGTTGCTTTTTTTGAGTTCTTACCTGAAACCGGTATCTTTCAAAAGTTTCAGTCCTTCTAGGGCCACGCTGTTATCCAAGGGTTTGCACCAGCATCTGGTACCTCAAGCTTTTCTTACCAGGCTGCACTTCTGACCACTGACGCAGAAGGATTTTTAAGCAGCCACCTTTTGTTCGCTTTTCCCCTGCAGCTTCCCCCAAAGCCTTCAGTTACCCCGGGGCATCCTCAGTGGATTGGTTCACTTTGGCACTTGCCTTGCAAGCATCTCTAGCTGCTTTTCTCACTCGGTTCCTTCCCTCTCTCCTCCAGAGAAGCATTCGGCCTCACTGCTGTAGGCAGGGAACGAAGACAACCCCGAACCAGAGCTCAGAACTGATGAAGCTTTAATACAAGAGAAAAGCAACAGAGGAAAGAGAGGGTGAAAGAGGAGAGAGCCTGCTGCAGCTCTCTCCAGCTCCTCGCTAACCAGCTGTAACTTAATTTGTGTTAATTGTTGACCGTGACCTGGTGGTGCTGTCTCCAGCTGTCAAGAACAGCCCCGAAGGTGCTCTCTTGGCCTGGAAGTGGTTGTAGAAGCCCTGGGATTAAAAGCCTTCCTGCTGCTGCATGAGGTTTACGAACTTCCTCCACTTTCTTCCCCACTTCTCAACAGCATCCCATCACGCGCAGGGCTCAGGTTTGCTTAGTGCTGTGCCCTCTTCCTCTCCTTTCTTTCTCGCTATCCCCCTCAAAGCCAGGAGACAAGATGCTTGAAACACAGTTGTGCTGCCAAGGTCAACCATCCAAAAGTGACATCAGACGTCTATAGATGATGAGATTTAGCTGTAAGGGTCCGATACTTTAAAAGTGCCAGCTCTTCCAATTTGCGTCCTGGTTTCTGACACATCTAGGGCACCCTGAGCATGTGCTCAGCTTTCTCTTACAGCCCAGAGAACCAAAACCACTTGGTTTTAGTTGGAAATTCCCAGGCTGGGGTGCGGGAGCATTACAGCAGTTTCAGCACTTCTGAGGTAGAGCAAAACTCAACAAGATCTTCCATCACAGCTTCCCTCCTCCTACCATGGTGTCATGACCTGCACATTTCTATTTTGATGCAATTTCCCAACCTATTCACAGAAGGAGAGCAAGGAAGTACCGGGGGCGGGGAGAGAAGAGCTGTAATACCTGTCTTGGGATGAAGAAAGTGGAGAGACGCTCCCCATGTCCTGGCTCCAGTCACTTGGTCCAGGCCAGGGCTCTGCAAGGCAAATACTGGCGTATGGATAAAAAGTCGTTCGTGTAACGTACGCAAATGCTGCAGCTATTGCGTATTGTCGTGGTTTAGCACCACAGAGCCGGTCTCAGGCTAGCTCATGCCCATAAAGCCACCCATGCCGTGGGTCACACGGCAACACAGTGTCCACGGTGTAGCAGAATTTCATGCTTTGAAAGTGAAAACCTGTACCCAAGCCTCTAGCCTGGAAATTGGGGAGCTCTGGCATCCAGCAAGAGCCCGTGCTGCTTTCTACCACACTACACCTAGCGCAATGCCCTTCTCACCTGAAAGCGGGGAGCTATCCCCCCTGCTAGGAGACTGTCACGTGCTGTACGGTGAGCAAGCGACGGTGAGCGTGAGCAAGAACTACCTGCCCTGTCGGCCATTCCCTTCCTGGTTGATGTCCACCAAGAGATCCTCGGTATCAAGCCCTTTACTACGGCCCGTCCCTCAGAGCATCTCTCAGCTACTTCAAATACAAGCGGCTCTACCGGCTGAGGGGATAGGGCTACCCAGGCAAGAGCAGCCAGCGATAACACAGTACGCACCACACAAAAATGAGTCAACCGGACTAAAAACCCCTGCGAGCTCTTGGGCAGGGTACGGTCTGGGTCACAGGGTGCCAGGGCTACGAGCACAGCACACACCGACCGTATTTCCTCATCAACGCTACCCAGGCTCTTGAGCAGGCTGGCAGCTCGCTCGGCAGTAAACAAGATGCAAACAACTTTAACGAGCTTTAACAACTGATCGGAGCCTCCTCTTCTCCGTTCCTCGCCGCTCACTCCCCTCCACCTCCACATCTCCTCGTCCTCCCGAGCGGCTCAGACCAGGGGATGCCTAAAACCACCCATGCAGCGACGGTGGCAATCGCAGCCACGCGACAGAGATGTTCAGTAAAGAGCAGAGGATAAAGAGAGCCCAAAGACACCTCGAAACACGAAAGGTGGGTTGGATGAGAGTAGCCCGGAGAGGACGGGAGTACCTTTGTTGTCAGTGCTCATCTGCCCGGCCAGAGCTGCCTGCTGCCCTTTAGGTTTCCGTCTCTCCTTTGCCCCAGTGCATGTGACAGTCCCCAGGCAGAGCAGCTCTTTAGTGTGGTCTGCACCCTGTGTGGCGAGGAGCCCGAGCCCTGCTCTCTAGCTTTCTTCTCGGTGCAGTTTCCATGCTCGGTTTCAGAATGACGACCTCTGATGCTGCGCTGCCTCGGGCAGCGGCTCACTCTCTCGCACAAGTGGGTTTATCTCGCATCCTTTCATTTTACTCTCACACCCAGCTGGGGGCCAACTGGTTTCAAAATAAAATGAAGCTGCCAGAAGCTCTTGGGACTCTACCAGCCTTGTGCAAACACTTTGAGCCGTCGCAGAAAATGGCCTGTTTCCATGAATGCTCCCGCTGGCATAATTGGTCACCCGGGGATTCCGGGACAATGAATATCCCGGGACCAGATGCAGCAAGATGCCCACTTTTATATCTGGGTGGTACAGGGAGACTAAAATTGGAGCAGCTTTGGAGCTGCCCACACTCACCCAGGAAGGGAAAAATCCCTCCCTTCAAGAATTTACAACCTCAAGCTCAGATTTCCCAATGGCAGCAGACACCCACCCGAACGAAGGGCCAGTCCCAATTAACAAGGCAGACGGAAAGAGAAAGGAGACGCTGTGTCCCCCCCCCAACCCCGCTTGGGCAAGCAGGGCAAGCCGATGCCCAGGCGGCTAATGGGCTGCTTCCAGGGCACCGGGGGAGTCTATAACAAAAGCCAGAATTGCCCCAACTCTCCGTTCAGTATCTCAGAGCACCAATATCGTCCTCCCCGTTCTTGGCAGCCTGGAGGAGCCGGGTCCTGAGCAAATGAAGCTTTTGAGACGGGCGGCTGTCGACGGGAAGGCCTGGAGGTATTGCTGCTGCTGCGGCGGTGAAACAGCCCGTGGCGGGGCTCCAAGAAGGGGGCCAAGAACAAGAGGGCGAGTTCACAAACTATCGCCATTCGAAATAGCTGGAGGCAGAGAACCTGGACCAGTTCTTCTGCTGGGAAGGACACCGCGGCTCAGGCAACGTAGCAGTGCCTTTCCCCCACCGTGCTGGGGGAAATTAGTTTTCTCCCTGTAATTGTCCTTCTGTTCACAAATCGCTAATGTGCACTTTTAGTCTAAATCACTTTTATTTTAGGTTAAAGGCAATTGGCAAATCAGGAGAGAGCCCAAGAAAAGTTTCCATGAGGCAGAAGACTTGTCCGTCTCCCCTGCCATGAAATGAATTGACTCCCACTAAGTGAGAGCTCTTACCTAGGGAGGACCATGGAACTGGAAATGGTCCCCAGGGCCATTAAGTCCAGGGCCAACGTCTACATGAACTAAGTAACATAATGCAAAATTGTCCACAGCAGTTCACTCCCCACATCCCCACTCCTGGAGCGTTCCCCACTGTGGGATTTATTGCTTAAGAGCAAAAGCCACCAACTATAACTCGGCACATGACGCGAGCAGGAGAAATTCAGCCTTTGTTATTTGGGGGGGATAGAGCTAGCAAGGAAAAGTGGCCAGTCCTCTGGGTAAAGCTCAGGAAGACCCAAATCCAACACTGCCTCCGAGAAAACTCGGGGATTCACTCTCATGAGTAAGATAACCTGAGCCATTTAATTTTCCTCCCCTTTACATCGTCAAGGTATCAGCCATGCGAGAGGCAGATAAAAGAGTAGATGTTCCCCAACAGAAAAAGTTAGAAGAAATATAGGGCCAAATTATCTTCTTATGCAACACCCCTGCAACTTATAAAATCTAAAGCTGTAGGACATAAATCAACCACTAACTGCCTGGGGTTAAAGAGAAACTTCCTCTCTTAGCAACCTCTTGCGTAAGTGCCTTTTAACGGGAGCTCCTATCTTCTGAAATCTCTGTTAGAAAGAGGTTGACTGGACTGCAGGGCTGTTGGGCTGAGTCTTTATGGTCCTTTTTGCTCTCATCCACCTTATTGTCTCTTCCTCCAGCTGTGGGGCATCGGGGAGGAGGTGCAAAGCCAGCAGCTGCCTGCTTTGTGCTGGGGCCACCGCAACGCACAGCTCAGCCCAAGCTGAGGTTGGTCCCACCACCGTCACGACCCCATTTTCTGAGCCCTGCTCCAAGGTCCAGAGACTTCAGCACCTTCCGCTTCCCTGGCTCTGACTCAGATCCCAGAAAATTTCATAAGGATTTAGTGAGCGCTCTCGACCCTTTTTCACGTGCAAGCTGTTCCTGCCAGCTGCTCTGTTGGGGCAGTCCTGGAGAAGGGCTGGAAAAGGCTCTCAGGTCGGGCCATTGCTTACCCTGGGGATGCAAAAGTGGGAAACCACAGCAGGACACCGCTCTGAAAGGCACAGCAGCATTGCCGAGACCACCCTGCAGCTGCCACCGCCCCAGCGCCCGCGGGGAGCTGAGCGGTGCCCCGGGGCTGGTTCCCCCCGGCTGTTGTGAGCATTATAACCCCCCCGTCAGCCCGAACAGGGGGTTCCAGTGGGAGACGCGTTCCCAGAACAGACTTGGGATGAGCAGCTGCAGCTCACACCGCTCCCTGAGGCTGTTCAGCATCCCCTGGAGCCGGCCACGATGGCACATGCCCACCCAGCCCCTGGAAACAGCTCCAGGCCAGGAGCCGGCCAGCAAAGTCCCATCCTCGTGGAGGCCGTCCCTGCTTTGCTTCCCATCCTCCACGGCTTTCCCCAGCCCATCAGCGGGCTAAACTGGTTTCCACCAGCCACTTCTGGCTGAAATTTGTTTTATTTATATTTTAACCCTTGCCTTACTCCCTCGTCCCATTAAATAAACAAGAAACAAAGAGAAATCACTGCGAGTGGCAGCCACCAGCTTTTGTGGCACCGTGTAACGCCAGAAAAACCCCGCAGGAAAGCCGGTGCTTTCGGTGCCCCTCTGCCTGCCGCTCCCCCCGTGCCGTGGGATACGTGGGAGCTGGGTGGCGGGGCTGGTGCTAATACACTGTTTGTTTGGTGACTGTTCTGCTACGGTTATTTTTAGCCGGTGACGCCTGGGGTATTTCGCTTCAGGATGTCCGGTCTGAGCCTCTTTCTGGGAATCCCATGTTCTCTAATTGTAAACAGCCCCATTCAGTTGCTCGCAAGCGCGAGAGGCCCCGGCTTAGGCAGCGGGGCTGTCAGGTGTGAGTCAAACAGGAAGCCGCTGCTGCGCAGGCGAGCGAGGTATTAGCCGTGAAAAAGTGCCCTG
>KL284530.1:0-32797 GCA_000699545.1 Podiceps cristatus | reverse complement strand
TCCCCCGGCTCCAGCCTTCCAAGTTTCTATGAGTCAAACGTTTGCAATGTGTTACCGAAATGTTACCAAGCTGGAATGCAGCATCTGAGAGGGTTTAGCTAATAAAACTTTTGTTTGTTGGCTGGGAGAAAGTGTCACCGGCAGAGAATTCAGTTCTTTTTCTTCTTCCTTTTGTTTTTCCCATCTGTGTCTTATCCGGAGAGGGTTAACCAGTTGTGCGACGCCGACACCCTACGAGGGTGGCATTAACCCAGCGCTCCCTTAACCCAGCGCTCCCTGTCCGAAATGGAAAGGGAAATTGCGCTCTTAAGGGAGAGACCAAGGGAAAGAATCCGCCCGATAAAACAGGTGGGAAACGAGGCCAGAGGGAAACTAAATTGTACAGACATCCCAGGGCAGAGCTAGGGACGGGCCTCAGCTGCTGAAGCACGACTTCTCAGACACAGGCTTTGAGATTCTGGGGTCAGAAAAGCCCTGTTTCCCCATCTGACGGTCCTCAGGCTTGTCCCAAGACAGGAACTTTCATCCGAGACAACCAGTTACTGGGCCCAATGTCGACAGCATTTTCCAGAAGCATCTGCTCCGGATTTGCACACATCAAGCTTCTCATTTTTTTCCTCAATAATTTAACAGCCCAACAAGGAACACTTTTTTTAACGATGTTAAATCACCACCAAAAACAGTCCTTTTTTTTCTTGTTTGGCCGCACCTAGCTTTAACTCCTGGAAATTGATTATTGTTATGCATTTTATCACTTTTAAGTCTAGTCAAATCCAGTATTTTCCAGTGTCACTAAACACTCAGTGGAATAATGGATTGAGAGGCTGTTGGGTTTTGATGTACTGAACAGATTAAGCTCCTGCAGTAGCGTACTGCAAGTCACGCTCTCTCCCGTTCCCGCTCCTGTGGGGCGAACCGATCTCTGCCCTGCCTGAAGCCATCCCTCCTTTCAAGGATTTGTCTAGGGAAAACCACACAGTTGTCAAACAGAGTCAGCTGCAATCAAGCAAAAAAAAAAAAAAGGTCCAATCTTGGACCTTTATTTTGAATAATTTGGACCTTTATTTTATTTTGAATTTGGTCAGAAAAATTAAGCCAGCTGCACTCTCAGGTGCCAAAGGCTGTTCTAATGCTGGGTAAAAGCTTCAGAAGCCCAGAACTCATTCAGATGCCTGTATCTGATTTTTCACTGAAGTTTTCAGCGCTTATAAAGAAAAGTTACAGGAGCTAAAGAGAGGGCTTCCTCTCCGGTCCCTCAAGAGCAGCTCTCCAGGGCGAGATTCCGTTGTATGCCTATTCTTAGCTCCATTCCCATTGCTGTCCCCCCGTCCTCGAGGACCTTGGCCACATCATTACCCGCCCTTCACTCCTCATTCCTCCTCTTTGAGGAGAAGCGCTGGTGTTTGTGCAAAGGCCAGTGGGGCCTCCTACACGCTGAGGGATACAGAGGTAGCATCTTCCAGTAGATCTGGAGGGGAATTTGGGCCATAGCACAGAACTTCTGCAGCTCTGAGCTTTTGAGCTTCTCAGTCTCATGGTGGGAGCACAGCCTAGACCAAGAAGAGCGCGTGAGGATGACGGTTGCAAGAAGGAAAGCAGGAGAGAAGGGGAGAAGCTGAGGGACTGTCCTTCAGCGCTCGCAAGCCTTAGCCTTTCCAGGAGGTGGCTCCTTCCACCTGGGATTCCTAACCCCAAACCATTTCCAAGGCTCCTCACCTTCACCCTTCTGAAGGGCCTTGTCTTCAGGGTTCAGCTCCAGGAGGAGGATAGTAATGCTCTTCCTGCCTCACCCATTGCCACCTCAAGTGTCCCTGTCAATAATAGCAGTTGGCCTAACGTAGGAGGCCTGGCTCCACGTTCGCCTCTGTCCGAGGGAAGGAAAGTCTCCATCAGCCAGGAGAATCCTCCCAGGAGCCCTGCAAAGGGATGGACTCCACCTCTTCCGCCGAAGTTGCCCTGCTTTGTGCAGAGAGCACACAAAGCTTACAAATTCTCCCAAGAGTGGAGTTTGGGCTCCCTGCCCTGCTCCTGGATTGGAGAATCACAGACAACCTGTCCTGGCTATTTCCAGCCCAAGCACAATTTATCCTTCAATGCCAACTGGAACAATGTCAGTAGCAAAGAGGGAGCATCGGGTCCTTCCCTGACCTCTAAAAACCAAGCGATGCCAGTCCTGCTCTAGCAGGACGATGTGAATTCCTGAGACTAGAAACAGGTGAAGTCTTCTCAAAAGCAAAAGTTTAATTTTGCTGTCCCAAGGATAAGGGAGAAAGTTGCTTATTTGTCCTCACAATTGGCAACAGCAGAGCAAGTTCTGGAAGGGGGCTGGGATGGACCCATCAGACTGCAGAAAGCTGCAGTTGAGGGCTGCTTTCTCCCCAAAATGACAAGGTGCATCCTGGGGTGTCCAGGCAGTCCTGTCCTGGAGAAGTCCCACAGGTAAAAAACTGTTCTTGGGGTTTTTTCCAACTCTGTTCTCAGATGAAAGAACCTGATATCATGAAAGAGGGGGGGGAAAAAAAAAAAAAGGAAAAAATAAAAATAAAGATCACGGGGAAAGGAAACGGCCGTGGTAAAGATGTGCTTAGGAGAGAGTTTGGCAACCAGCCAGCCAGAATCGAGTGCCCCCAGACAGGGTCACTCCTGCTCCGGGTCTGAGCCAAGTTGTTATAAGGAGTTACAAACTTTTACCTAGTTGGATATTTGCATCATTTGCATGTTAGGTGTAAGGACACAAAAGGAACTGCCAAAAGCAGAGCTGTTTAAGGCCAGGCAGAGATAAGAGATACTGCCTCGTTTAACAAAGAGACATTTCCATATCTAAGGAAGTGAGGCAATCCTGTCTAATTAAGACGACTGACCAAAGTCTCCCAGGAGGAAGAAAGAGGGGGAAAGATTAAAATCTTCGTGTTTCAAAGGCAGAGGGAGACCAGCCAGGAAAGCTCATGTTCTACCAACTGGAGAACCCAAAAGACGTTGTATGGCAGCTTGAGCGCTGGAAGCGGTTGTGATGGTGGGTCTAAGGAGGTTCCTGAAGGTGTTGGTGTGGGGAGGTGTGCCTGGAGGGTTTAGGGTGTCCACCCACAGTAGATTCTGTCCCAAAGAAGTTCAGTCTCTATCAGAGGCACCCGAGGCAAAGGCAAACTGAACACTGCGCTGCAGGACGGACAGCTGGGTAAGAGGGAGGAGGATTTTGTGCAGGTCCGCAGCCCGGCAGTCAGAGGGAGCATTTCCCACCGTTGCTGGTTGGAAGGACCCTTGTCTGAGGACCTGAGGTGCACGTGGCTGCTTCGGCACAGGAGCGGTTGGACTCCTGGAAAGGTCAGTTCTGCCCCAAAAGAACCACCCGGGCAGTCAAGGAGAGCAGGAGGAAACAGAGGTCACCCGGAGCTGTTGGGGTAGTCTAGCTGCGGCACGTGTACGTGCATGGGGGCTGCGAGCCCCATAGACCCCCCTGACTGCCAGTGTGGGTGGTGGGTTCATGCTGTAGAAGCAGCTGGAAAGTGGCACCCAGTGGACTTGGAGGTGGGGACGCAGCGACCCAGGGCTGGCGCAGGCGGTGAGCGGGGCTTTCAGAAACCGCGCCGTGACCCGTCTTCTGAAGGAAAGCACATGCCTGGCTCCTTTGAACTTCCGCGGTTGTGCAAATGCTAAGCCCTAGCGCTCTAATCTGTGCTGGCATTTTCCAAGAGCCCTTCTTCGAGGCTTTATCATGAAAAAACCCAAACCTCTATGCATTCCAGTGGGCTCTTGAAATCCCTGGCTACGTACACAGCGCTCTCGAAAGGAAGCCTTCACGTACTTCACAAGCACTCATTTGCCATTCATACAGCTGCCTCCTGGGCACGCCCTGCCGCATTTACGGATGTACTTGGAGAGGAGGAATTTCAAAATTTCAGAGGAGCTGTAGGCTAGCACAGAGGAATGTAAAGATGTACATGGAGCGCGCTCACACCATGTGGGAATGATGTTCCGGGACTCTCCCAGAAGATGCAAACTGCGAGCTTGCAAGCTGCACGGCAGGTCGCTTTGGGACCGGGAATGAAATAGCTCCGGAGGAGCTCCGTTGGCCTTGTTCTGTGCTGCCCCTCCTTTCTGCAGATGATGGCCCAGCATGGACTAACCTGTGCAGTTCTCCTTCAATGCAAGACCTCCCCTCGCTGCCACCCGCCGGATGCTGGTCCAGCAGCCCAGTAAAGAAGTCGCAATGTCCCCATCAGTGGGAGATTCGGGGGCCTGGCAGAAAGGCACGGTGGCACGGCCGTGCCACGTTGCCCTCTGGGATTATAAGGCAGAAGACCTGAGCAGCTCCAGGGTCAGTGTTTGTTGGCAGGATGTCGTGACATTTGCCGGCACCGGCTTCTCCCCGGTGTCCTCTCAAGCGTGGCACAGTCACATCAGTGTGAACAGTCAGTTCATTTAGGGCTGGGAAAGCGTAGGGAGGAGAGGAGGGGGTCTTAATTGCTTTGCGACAGCCAGGTATTTCGGCAGCCTTGTCGTTTAGAAACTACTCAAAGGATGAAGAGCGTTCCGTTCATTCGCTGGAAAACGCCGGGCTGCAATTTCTGTAACTAATGAGGCTGAAGCAGGTCTGAGATGGTGCTTGGGAGTACAAAGGGGCAGGAGGATTTTGAAAAACCTTTGGGCAGCAAGCAGTACGAGCTTTGCTGAAACCTTACTATGTGCCTGTATCTCTGTGTCGAACACGCCTTCAGGACCTCGACTCTTGCGGTCAAGGCGCAGAGACCTAAGCTGTGCTGCTGGGTCCCAGGGTCTGGAGCTACGTCAGATGCATCCCACCTGCCCCGGCACGCTTCCGAGAGCTTGGTCTTTGCTTCCAGCAGCCAGGAGCCTGCTCTCGCATCACCCGAGACCCACCTCCCTGCCTGAAGGTGCGCGGAGAAGGGGACTGCCAGAATTGCCCTTAGACACTAAGCAGGCCATCAGCGACTTAAAAAGCTGGAGGAGCAGCAGCGCGGGTGCAGGCAGTGGATGTGGGAGGCAGGGGGAGGAGAGCTGCCCAGAGCCGCATCTCTCCATAGAAGGCAGGAAACCAGCAGGTCTGTTTCTTCAGGAGGAGAAGAGTTACGTCTGCAAGGCACGCCGGCTAAAAATACTCCGAGCTGTTGAGGACCAGGGTGTAGGAGAGCCATCGCTTGGGAGAGCACGTCACGGGGCGCTGGGTGCACCTTCAGGGAAGGTGGTGATGCCACCTGCATGCCCCCGCAGCCTTCCTTGCAGCCTCTGCAGGGTGATCCCTCTGGGGTGATGCTCAGCATACCCAAGGGGCAGGCCTGGGGTGTCCGAGACCCACAAAACTGGGTGCTCTCTGAATCCTGCCCACATCTCTGGCTCTTGTTTTAGGCTCTGAAGCGAGCACAGCAGCCCGGCTCAGCCTGCTTATTAATAATTAGTACACAAAGTAATTTGAGCCCCAGCTAGGCTCTGCAGGTTCTTCACCGCAATATCGCGATTGTGCAGGGAACGGAGATATGAGCGTCCCCCTCCCAGGCAGGTCACCCCAGGGGGCTCGGTGCCCCCACACAGCACAGAGCAGCACCCGACACTGGGGACACCAATGAGGGTAAAACCCCTCAGGAAAGGGGCCAGCTGCGCCCAGTCCCTGGCCGCACGACAGACAGGCAAACATCCACCACCAAGAACATTTTGGACACTTGGTGTGAAACAGGTGGGGGACGCAGACTGACAGAGCCTCGCACCTCTAACAGCAAGGCAGACCTTCCCACGGGGATGCACTTACTGACCGAGAGCTGCGCTAACAACTGTGCTCCTCGTGGGGAATTTCCATTAGCAACTGTTCAGGCACCACAAACCCCAGGGAAGAACAAAGGCCAGGTTAAACTCACCCGTTCTCCTGGCTCGGAGCTTCTAAGGATGGAGACGGTGGCACGTCAACGTGCACAATGCCCCTCCACAGCACACCAGCATCTCCCTGGAGGCCTCATCCGAGAGCAGACCTACTGGAATCATTTCACATCTTCTCAAGTTTCAGCTAGCAAAAAGGCACTTCAAATAATCTTTCCCCTTCTGAAAAGGCTGGTCCCTTGCGGACGACTCCACAGCAAGGGTGTGAGGAGGAACTTGCCTGGCCTCGGTCCCAGTAAATCACAGTTCAGAGACAGCTGAACTCCATTTTGTGATTATTAACCCCAGCCCTGCTCCATTTGTTTGGCCTGTCTGAGGCTATATATAGTGATGGGAGCAGGCATGGCCAGGGGAGGATTGTGTGCAGCTGCTAAGCACAGCACCCCCACCCCTTAAAAAAAAAGAAAAAAAGGAATACAAATAATAAAAAAATAAATAATGCGGCAAAACAGGAAGATTATGGCTGAGAAATAAGAAGCAGCTGTGAAGAGGAGGGATGAGATGTCCTACAGGGAGGCCTGACTTCAAAACTTGCAGGAAATGTATGAGAAATTTCACAGCCGCTTTTCTAATCCATCATCCCACCCATATCCCCTGGTGGCCTTTGGCTCCGGTGGCAGACTGTGCGTGCCAGAGGCAGGAGCACCTCTGGGGTGGACTCAGCTTTTTAACGGCTGTTTGCTCTCGTGTTGCCGTCAACAGTCTCTTGCTGTGCCTTCGTGACGGATTCTACTCGCTACAGGCAGATTAAGCGTCACGAACAGGCAGGGGCTGGATCAAGGGAGCTCCGATACTGATTCTGTTCATACCTGGTAATGAAAAGCTTAGACCAGGAGTGGTGAAAGACTCAACATACCCAGTATGTCACCTCGGTGCTTAGGGAGGGAAGGAGAGGACCAGAATGAAATAAAGGTGGCGAAACGTGGAGGTGCCTTGCTGTCCCCTTCCTGCGCTCTGGCGGGCCCGTGGCCTCTTGGCATGAGAAACACCTAATGATTAAAAAGAAATGCTTGTAACGGCACCCAGGGCTCTGAACTTTTAGTGTCAGGCCCAGGAAAGTTGCCTCTCAGGGCGCACGTGCCACAGAAATTGCTGGAGGCATTCAGTTTGGCTAGACCCAGCTCTTAAATCAGTGCCGGCGTTTTTACAGGAGTATAACCGACCTGGCTTTCGCTGGCTGCATGTTTCCTTAGGCGTTTGTACTATTTAATATCAATTTATTGAAACTGGTCGTTTTCCCCTCTAGGCTTTCCCTGGCAGATATTTCCACAGCCAAGTGCATCTCACTGCAAAACAGCTTTTATCTGACTCGGTCACATTTCCCCGGCCGCGCGCTTCTCCTGTGCTCTTTCCATCGATGTACAGCTAGACAACCCCTGTCTCCTGTGGCAACAAATTGCAATACGGGAGCCTTAAAGACTTGGGCCGGAACCCCCTTGGCCGGGGGCGTGAGGAGGTGGCCGTCCCTCCTAGATGGACTTATCCCACGTTCCTGGAGGAGTTCAGAGGTGGAAAGAGCATTGTGGGGGAGGAAGGACCTTCCCCCTCCAAGGGAGGATGACTTACTCTGAAGACCTGGTACCAGCTAGCGTGGTGCTGGCATGGAGGAGACGCTGGCCACTAATCTTTTGCCTCTTCATCGTTTTTTCTCCCTGGCTATCAACAGCCACTTGCACCTGAACTGCTGCTCTGGCAGATGGTGCATCAGTTTAACGTTTCGTCTGACGAGAAGGCTCAGGGAGGGGAACGCAAGTGCTCAGCTCGTCCCCTGGTTTGGGTACAGATGCCAGTGATCAGCTGGCCAGGTAAACCCCGATGCGCGTGTTTACCTGGGAAGCATTTCGTTCACTTCACTGGGCTATGCTCCTGATGTTACCCAGGAGCCCACAAACTTGCTCTTCCACCCTTGCTCATAGCTTCCTGTTTGCCAGGAGAGTTTAGGGTGAGAACAGCCCGGTTCAGTTTTGTTTTCATGCAGCACAGCCTTCTCTTGAGCAAGGGAGAGGAAGGCTGGCCTCGCTCAAGCTGCGGTTTCAGCAGCTGCTGGCACCAGGCACCCCGCAGTCAGGTGCGCTGCTCTCGAGCGACCGCACAGGGCTGATTCGGTGAGAAGGAGAGGAGGGGGGAGCTGAGATCAAGGTGTTCATCTGCAAAGGAAGGAGCTTCCAACCGAAGTGCTGCCTGCGCGGTAGGCTTGCGGCTAGCGAGCTCACCCCTCCCTGTCGAGGCTCCGAGAGCTTCAAACTCGACCTGATGCTCTTGTTCTGCACCTGTTGCCGCTGAACTGCTCACCCGAGGGAGAGGCCTCTTTTCTTTTCAGCGAATCCCTGGGATGAAAAAGGGAGGCCAGTAGCTCTCTTCAGAACACGTCTCAGGTTTACATCTGTCCCTCTTCCACGACGATAGGAACCGTCGGTCTTTTCAATCCCTCTCCCTCCCATGGGCCCTCGGGAAAGGGTGCTGCGGTCCAGGCAGAGCTCGTAACGGCTGTGCCTCCTGCCCACATCTCTAGCCAGGACCCCAGCGTCCCGCTTTGAGTCTCTAAGTCCGGGTGATTGTCCTAAAGAAGAAGGGATGAGCAGAACACTCAGAAACGTCACCCACCCCAGGCAAGGGTGTTTGGTGCTCTTTGTTCTGTTCACGCCATCCCTCTGAACGCGCTGCTCGCACACAACACAGAGCAGCTCGCTGGAAAACAACCCAGAGGAGCTCGCTCAGGCATCCGAGCTGCCAGGACTTCCTGGAAATTACCCCCTTCCCACTCATTGTTGCCCCTGGCTTTATCGTGCCAGTTTTCAGGCAAGCGCTGTATCCCACCAGAGCCGCTCCGGCCAACGTGCCAGAGGTCGATGCTTCTCAAGCTTCTTTTTACCAGCAACCTACGCTCTCACCAAACCATTGTGCCAATCCCATCACAAATTCCTGCTCCAAAAATGCCTAATTCCTCTCGTGAAACCAGGAGAATGGGGACTCTTCTGGCCGTCTTCATCACCCACGGGGGAAGCTTCATGCCTGCAGGGTCACTGGATGTCTTGGTGAGGGGACATGTCTCTTTTGAAACCTGAAGTCCTGTACCATGTACTCACTGCACGGGGGCATTAAAACTTCTCTCCCTGTTCTGCCTGCTCCAGTAACAGACATTTTTCCAGCTTCCTCTGAGTCCTGAGAGCTGCCACATGGGCACATCTTGTGGGATGCAGAAAATATAGGACAAAACCTGAGGGGTAACGGGAATGTGAACACAGCAGAGGAGCGAGATGGCAGGAGAAGGCTCTCGGGAGGGGCCTCCCTGAGGTCCTGGTGGGCCCGATGCTGCCTGGGAGGTACTGACTTTGATCACGCACAGATTCAAATCTGACCGTTAATAGCTCATATTTTCCCCATCAACCACGACTTCTTCGGGGCTCATTTTTGGTGAGCGGCTCTTCACCCATCTCAGCCAGGCCCTTGGAGAGGCGGGACAGTGGCACAGACCTTGAGAAACTCTGACTCTGTGCAAACCTGTTCGAAACAAAACCCAGCTCTTCTTGCCTGGTTCCCATTTGCAGCAGCCAGTTGGGCTTTAACCCCTTGTTCCTTTGTCGCTGCCATCTCGATCCGGTGTGCAGGCAGGAGGGGAGGAACGGGGAGAGAACGTCTGATGGTGTAAATCTCTAGTCAGGAGAAGAAGTTTGATTTACTGAGGCCAGAGGTACTAAAGAGCTTGGACAGGAATTTGCACTAAACCTTTGACACACAAGACATTTCCCTTTCTGGCCAAGACAAACAAAGGAAGGAAGCGTCTGGGACTTTTAAAGCGACCTAGTGGAGACAGGTAAGGGCAGATAAGGGCTGAAGGAAGAGTGGGGTGGGTAAGAGAAGCATCTAGCTTTAAAGACTGGTTTGAGTCCTCAGTATTCTGCAAATCAGACTCAGGGGAGGCAAAGCTGCCTGCGGAAGAACTGCGTGCAACGGGAGAAACAGGCTGAACACCCCCAAGTGCTGAGTACGGGGTTTCTAGTCACCCTCCGCTTTTTCTCTTTTTCCACATACTTTGCAAAGTTCTCTGTGTCCAGTGCTTGTCCCATGACTAAGGCTTACAGGATCTCCGTGCTCAGTAGCACCGTCAGGCCCTGTAAAGTCTCCTGTCAAACGGCGCTGGGCTCAGGTGCCTGGGTGATGTCTGCCCGTACCATTCCTGCAGGATCCCGCCATTTCTCAGCTTTATTGCTCGGTGTAAAAGAGTATTTGCCCCTTTCCAGCACCTGTTCAGACCCTCGGAGAGGGCATCCTGCACTGCCGGCTGCCACGGGAACTCAGGCATTTCTCCAGCCTGGAAGCAAACCATAAATACCTTTCCCAATTTAACATCACTGATTCCTCATCCCAGAAACAAACGTTTGCTAGAAGACTGTCGCTGCCGACAGACTTAAAAGGCAAGGGTTAATCTTGCCCACAGAGGGTTAATTTTCTTCTCGGGGTTTCAGGTTCTCCCTGGAGTTACCTGTGAGGTGACTCCACAGCTCCCCTGCACACCTCCCTCCATTAACATTTTGCTCTTTGACCTCAACTCTTTCCATTCTCCGCAAAATTGCTCCGGTTTCTTTTTAACCCCTTTTCTCACCCAGGGAGCAACACGGCGATATCGAGCAGCTCACGGGGAGGCTGCTGACGTTTCTCTCTACAGTACTGCAAAACACGGTATGGAAGGAGGATATCTTTTGGCAAGATCCAGGGGCCAGAGGGAGCGGGAAGGTCCTCGGTGCCAGGCCCACAGCTCTCCCATGCCACAGAGTCACAGATCCTGCTCCTGGGTCTTATCCTGTTGGGGTGTTTTGCACGTTGTGAGTCATTAAATAAAATGCCTGCCCAGGGACCGGTCTCTCTGGCCACGGCTGCCAGGGTTCTGCTGAGGTTCCTCCACACGTCCAGTCCAAGACCATGAAAACAAAGCTGCTGCTTTCTGGGTTATTTATAAAGCAAGCTGGACAAATAAACTTTTCCTACCCAGAACGGTCAAGGTTACAAATCCATAGTTCTCCTTTCCTATGGGGACCTTGTTGGTGACTCATTCCCAGCAGCCGCTGAGGGCTTCCAGTCCACGAGCTGGAAGCGATGAGCTTTTCAAAGCAAGGAATGGCTTGACAGAGGCAGCTGAAGGCTCCCTGCAAGGCCTGAGCCCCGTCCACGCTCGTTTGTTACTATTAAGCAAAGAACTGCACAGAAAAGCCATCTGTAATACATGCAAATTCTTTTAAAAACCCAGAGAACTGGCTGGAGCACCATCTTCAGGCAGTTTCTGGAAGCCGCGAGCAGACCATCTCTTGCAACACCTTTCACGGGGATGAGGGGATTGAAGATGTGGGTGCACATCTGGGCTGTGTGCGCACTGCTTGGGGTGACACGCACACGTCATCGGGGAGCCCTGGCACGGACCGCAGCCAGGCTGAGGAGCTCCCATCCCACCAATAACTACAAGGACGCAGCGTGACCTTGTGATTCACGGTCCTCGCGTCATCGGGGTCATCATCACGGGTCATCGTCCTGTTCTTCCATCCTTCAGCCGGTACCCTTGGACAAAGTCTCCGCTCCTGGACATCTGCCGTGCCATCCACCGGTCGGGCAGACGGCCCCGAGAGGAGCTTTGTCACAGGGAGTCTCGCCCGTGTCCCTAGAAACCGGGAGGGCGTCCCCGAATCATACCTTTTTTCCTCTGCTGCCTCGAATCTGTGCGTTTAAGTCATCTGTGACCGTGCTGTAACTTTTTGCCCGTGTTTTTCTGCTCTTCATTAGTGCTTGGAGCATGGGTGGGTCTCCCTGAAATTAGGAAATGCTTCTCTCACTTTTCCAGACATACTTGGTCTGTTATTGCTGTCCTTGATTTGTTATTGATTTTTCTAAGATTTTTCTTTCAAAAATCAGGCTGCCTAAGAGTCTGCCTATATCTTCTGCTGGTTTTGACCACAACTTTATTATCCCACTATATCTTTTCAGTAGTATTTGGACAGTGCAGAGTGCTGCTTCTGTGTGCTCTCAGAAAGTGGAGACTATTGCATTGTTTAATTCTGCTGATGCTGAAAAGAGCTGCAGTCTCTAAGCAGTGATCTTGCGCGTGCCCTGGCAAGTTTCACAACTCAGCACCACGCAAGCTGGACTCTGCAGTGTTCAGTGAAGAGGCTGGAACTAGTTTTTTGCAGGGATTTACTTTCTGTAATCTGACCATTCAGGTTGTTCACAAAGACAACCCGATTTTTCAATACGTGCAAGTCCGCGATCAGCTTTCTCTGCGGCTGATCAAGGTTTCCTGCACAATGAGTCAACTCTTTGTTGCCAATTCCTGAAGAATTCTCACCAAATACTGCACAGGCTTAGAAAACCTGTAGCCTCGCTGCGTGTGTCCTAAGCTCCGAGGCTGCTCTGGGGATGCTCGCCCTCGGCGGCAGTGGGTTAACAGCTCGGGACGTGTGCTTAAGGGTGATGCATCTTGGAAGTGGTGTTTTTCTCTATATGTCTAATGTTCACAATATTAAATACTTCCTTCCCCTTTGGCCCTGGAGGCTGTTCTGAAAGCTGGAAGCCCAGTGTCTGTTTGAGCAGGGCCTCTCTATCACCAGAATCTGCTTATCTGCAGCTCAAAGGAAATTCTGCTTGGCTGATGTGTTCCAGCTCCGGATGAAACGCCTCCTGCCTGCACACGCGGAGAGTTTCATAAGCGAGGGGCTGAGATGCTGTGAGCTGCTGCGAGACTGCTTCTCAGGAACGCCGTCTGTGAAAATAATCAGGGGTTCTCGTTTCACGCAGTCAGCAATTGCGGGGCCAAAGTCACCGCTGGGATCATCCGAGCACCACGGGACTCGTTCAAAGCCTTTAGGGCAGGAGATTTCAGGGCTTTGGTGCTTTAGACAGAGATTGAGGGACTCGATAAATACATGGGGAGCAACGTCTCAAAAATGAAACTTCAAATAAAATCCCGGCAAATGAAATACGATCACAAGCCCTGAATTAAGCCACTAGAAAGTCTGGGCAGGTTTAAGAGCTCACTTCTGTTGAAAAGAGGGAGTTTTATATTTTCAAGCGTCTTTGCATCACTTAGCGGCATGCCTCAGGGCACAGAGCGTGCTCTTGATGCCGTGCTAAAAATAAACCGCTTGGGAAGGCTCTGACGGCCTTCTCAGTGCTTCAGGTACTTTGAAGTGAAAAAGGAAAAAAACTCAAGAAGATAAAGTCTTTGTGGGCCACCTGGGTGCCACGTCACCCTGAAGAAGGCTTTGGCCAAGCAGTAGACAGTAGATACAAAGCCAGTGTCCACCGTGGTTGTACCGTGTTGTGTCCCGAGATGTGGGCTACAAAGCTGCTACAAACAACACGAGTACCCCACGCTCCTTCTTGTCTAATTCCACATATATTTGAAGCCACTAAAACAGCTGGTGGGATCGTACCGGCAGATGGGCCCAGCACTGTGTCTTTGCCACGCACCAGGGACAGTTGTTGGCCAAGAGTCCTGGATGAGAACAAGCGGATGAAGCAGAAGCAAAGCTTCCAGGAGATGCTGCAGTGAGCGTCTGAACGCACGTGGGGAAACCCGCCGTCCTGGTGAGATGTCTTACCCAGGATCAGGCCATTAGACTTGCCTGGGTGAGAAATGGCCACCTTCAGGTCCCCTTGGTAGAGAGCGCTGTCGTCTCACCGGGTGGAAATTACAGTTTATAGAAACCAGTTTCACCTCTGTCACTTCATTTCCTGAAAGCTGATGGAGGAAGAGTCAGGATCAAGGAGTGATAGAATTTGTTTTCTTTTTCTAGAAGACACTGTATATTTTTATTAACCCTCTTCTCTTTTTGTGTCTTTAGATAAAAGTTAGGACAGCAAGACTTTGCTGAATTGGTTCCAAGTTAAAGCCCAAGAAAACAAGCTTCAGCCTTCAAGGCTGAGAGGTTCAGTGGGTCACCAAACCCCATTTTCCTCGCACAGGAAATCCCATCACGTAATCTTGTTTGTGACTTTGGCCAAAGGTAAAATCCTTCTCAGCAAGGGGGTACTGACATTTCAGGGAGCGAAGTCCCGAGGGAAACACGGCATTGAGGGAACAGGGATTTTTCAGGAACAGACAATACGGTGGAGATTTGTTCGCAGAAATATCCAGGTTCCGTCCTTCCTTGGGAGAGCAGGCATCCAGGACCAGTTTGAACTATTTCTTCATGAATTAACGTTTTTTAAAAGGATCTTTCTGTCTGTAGCTGCTTTGCACTATGTTTTTATTATCTTTAGTTAGTTACAGCTGCTGACAGCTTCTTGTTTCAAGCTGTATTTTAGATTCATGCTTGCAAAAAAAAAAAAGTATTTTTTTTGTTTCATGGCAATTAAAATTACATTCTTTTCCAAAATATCTACAGAAGTCTCCATGAATAGATATGAAAAAGGAATATCTTCCTGCCCAACCAATGACCAGTACCATCATTCCTAACCCATATCTTTAACCTGCTCTTCAAAAATTGCTTTGCTTCTATCCTTCCCCTTTGCAAGGAAACCACTGAACCTCCGCATAGGCTCGTCGCTCAGTCTTGGATCCACTCTGGAGTGATTTAATCTGAACTGTTTCTTTAGCTTGCTCATGTACCGTGTGGAACAGTGTCAAAAGCCATAAAACTATATTTACTGCCTCTTCTTGGAGTGCAGCGCTCCTAACATGATTGTAGAATTATCTTAGATGGGATGGTTGGATCTTGCCAAATTAGTATTGCCTGTTACTCATTTTCTTTGCTGTTCCTCTTCAGGTGCTGACAAACAACGTGTTTAACTGCTTGTTCCACTGTTTTCCCAGATCCCAATGCCACATAATTCCCTCTGGATCTTCAGTCTCCTTTTAAAGAGAAACCTTTGGCATTTTTCTTGACCGTTTTCCATCCTCCTCGGGTGAGCGGACGCTCCCTTCTCAGCTTTCTCCCACCTCTTGAGTGAATTCAGTCTTGCCCAGATGACCTGGAAGTACATAATGAATGTAACTGCATTCCGAGCTCAGTTTTTCCTTACTGCATTGAGATTTCTTCCCTCTTTACCACTGATGTTAATGATGATGCTTATCTGATCAATCGCCCTTTGAAGTTAGACTGACGTAATTTGACCTTCTCGGAATTATCCACTTGGAATCATCCTCCTTCTCTTGAGAAAGACTTAGAGCTACTGTTTTCTTGGTCTCCCCTCTCCACATGCAGAAATTTCTCCATTACTTACCAGTGTAATAATCTCCTACCCAAGGAAGAATCCGAGGAATTGTAGAATCCGCTACGGTTCCTCTCAGATACACCCAGAATAACAGGTTGTCCTGAACTGTCTGCTCACAGACGGCTGATGGCCCTTTTCTTTTGTTTCCATGAGACTTTCTATAAGCTCAGCCACATTTCAGAACTTCCACATTCTTTAAACCTATGCAAAGCACCTGAACGTTGTATTGGGGAGGATCTTCTTGCCTACTCTTACCCACAGTTGCTGTTAACTAGTCCGAGTGTACCATGTTCTGTTTTTTCTAAGTTGTGCAGGAAACAGCTTCCTCCTTCAATATCTATATTATTTTAATTAACACATTGTTTAAATCATCCACTGGCTATTATTCTTTCTTTCTACACATTATGTTGGGTTGTCATCACTTCAGCTTCTTTTCCCATTGATCTCCGAGGGTTTGGCTCAGAACTATTGCAGCATATTACTGCTGCAATCTTATCAAAATCTTAACACCACGATTTCTCGTTACTTTTATGCCACGATAGTAGGACCACGTGCCTTTGGACCAGCGCTTGGCTGCTGGAATCAGAGGATCTGATTTCCTCTTGTGTTCTGGCTTTCATTAGTTAACAGCCCTGCAAATCCTGTGGCCCCTTTCGGCCCCTTTCCTGGGGTCTGGACCTCTCAGACACAGGTCACCGCTCACCTGGGCAGCTCTGCTGTCCCCCTCTCTCTGCCGACCTGCAACGCGCTCTGAATCCAGGAAACAAGGAGCATACCCCCCTTGCAGCCACCGAAGAGAGATCCCACAGCCAGTGAGAGAAACACAGTTAGACAAGCAGTTGGTTTGGAACGAAGGCGGCTGGAACATTGTGTCCCCTGCCCCAGGCGGTCATTGCTGTGGGAAGAGTTAGGACCAGATAGGAACTGAGATTTCTGCACTGCGTTGGCCTCTGAGAAGTGCAGGATTTGGTCTTATTTCTGAGCTGTTGCAGCCAGCTGTCTTCCCCACATGTCCTTCTCCCATCTCCTTATCAATCATTTCTAAAGAACAAACCAGCTCCCTCTCCATGCCCCTATCGCACTCCCACCTGAACCATCCTCAGTCGCCTTGAAGGATACAACTGGGGCCTGGCCATTCCCACCCCTGGAAAACCTCGGCTCCGCAAAGCTCACGGCCTCGCTGGTGCAAAGAATTAAGCGACGGGTACCGCATGCAGCACGGGGGTGCGTCAGTAAGAGCCACTGTCAGCTTTCAGCCCCTACGCTTGCAGGGTAGCGCTGCGTTACCTGGTCTCGGGAGATGGCGTGAAAGCTACGGCCCCTTGCGGGGAAGGAGCCGGGGCGAAATGGAGAGTTGTTAATAGCTCTCTGGGTCCCAACTGTTCTGGGGGCTTACGGCAGGGGTTGTGCCACTCTCCGCTGCCAAGCTGCCTGCCCCAGATCAGGCCCTGGTGCTCTGGAGTTTCCCAGCCTCGCTGAGCAGCAAATGCTCCGGGCTTATCACCCCATCAGAGCAGTTGGAAGACAGTTGAGTGTCTCTCTAAGTGCTGATAGAAGGGAAGGCTTTGCTCTTGGAGATAAGCAGCCCTCCCTGAGGAGCCAGGGGAGTTCGTTGGTATCGGAGTGTCTTCCAGCACTTTGCAGACAGAGCCTTTGTACGTGCGAGATGGTGAGGCGGTCACGTAGACAGCAGACACTGAGGGCGGTGTTTTTGAGGTCAGTTAACTGAACCCCTCGCTATCATCTATTTTCTTTTCCCTAGAATTATTTTTCTCTTGTTGATCAAGCCTTTGCAGTCACCTCATTGGCTCACCAAGCTGTAAACAGTCAAATCCTCATATTTTTGGAGATAGATTAATTCAGGAGAGATAGGCGCTTCAGGAAGGTGCTTCAGCCTAAGATTTTGAAATGCTTAACAGCTCCCCTGTTCTGCTCTCTGTGAGTGCCTGAGAGGCTGCCCAGCTCTTGCCAGGGTTTCATAAGCAACCCCTGGCCGGTTTGGGGGATCAAGGAGTGTCTGGAGAGAAACTCTCCACTGCCATCTCCGGATAGAGCTCCCTGCACCACCCCATGGCAGCAAAGCCAGGCTCGGGTGGTTACACGTCACCAGATGCTCGTGGGTCAGTAAAGCAGAATGTCCTGGCCACCTTTATCCAGAGGAATTCAATAGATCTAAATTCCAGTATCAGGTAATTCGGATGAGTGTAATAATCAGGGCACACACAGAGAGGCTGATCTCTGTTCTACATTCAAAGCATCTGAAAACAAGGAGGTCAAATATTTTGGCGCAGCAGAGGTTGTTTTTACACAGTGGTGCTCTCACAGTTTCAGTGTGCATTATATGGAAAAAATATTTCCTTTTTCATGTTAAACTTGCTGCCTGGTCATTTTCTTAGGCCCTTCGTCGCTGCATTGTGAAGAAGAATGAACACCCTCCCCAAGAAGCTCCTGCTCTGTTTTCCCTCCCTTTTTACACCCAAGGGAAGCTGCCACGTTTCCAAATATAGGTTTTTTTCATCCAAAGAAAGAGGCGGGGAGGGAAAGTGGAGTATTGTTTAAAAAACAATCCAGCTGCAAGGCAGAAATCTAGAAGTGATGCGAAAGCGTAGCTGCTTATTCACAGGAGGGAGAGAGAAAGGCAACGCGGACACCCCACGTCTTCCTCTTGGGCATCGATGGAAATCCTCTGCCATCTGCTGGTACGAGCTACTGGAGCAAAGCTGCGGTGAGAAGCGACTGCCTTGGGACAGGCGGCAGGAGAAAACAGGCTTCTTTCAAATATATAAGCCCCTGTCTAGGAGAAACGTTACCGATTTTGGGGTAGTAAAAGATCGTCTGCATGTCCTCTAGCTTCCGAGCAGGTGGAGACCACGGGCTTCTGTCAGCACAAAAGCCACCTTTTTGTTACCTGTTGTCTTACTCATAGAAGCCTCACCTGTACTTCACCGCCAACCAACACGGAAGTCAGATGCGCTTCAGGAGAGAAAGATTTTAAATATTCAACCAGAACGCAAACTTTACCAGGGAAACCCTCTTGCTGCACCTCAATGTGCTTTTAGTTCTGCCCTTGGCTACTCCGCTGAATCTCCTGGAAATGTCCTAATGCTGTGGGCTCTGTCTTTCCCCAACCATGGGGTTCCCCTTTGGGGGGAACCACTTTGGGGGTTCAGAGCCCCTTTGTTGTGTCCAAGAGGACTCAGGCAAAGGGCCTGGATTCTTGTTCTTTCTTTTCCTGCTTGGTAAGGGGCTCTGAGCCTGCTGGCCTGTCTGCATTTCCTAATCACTTCATTGGGTCTTATAAAGATTATTTACTCCTACAGGGAGTCACCGGGGAGCCACATCTCTACTCGTAGGTCATCGTTACGTACAAAAGCTATTCGAAAGGGAGATGAAAGCCGGGGCTCAGGTGTAGAGTCCCACCCGGTAATAGCAGCCAACTGCTGGGGGTAACGGAACAGGCTTGAGAGGAAGATGAGCGATTCATTTCCGAGGCACGGAGGCAGTCAGAGGACCAGGCTGGTTCAAGCCTCCTCCGTTCCCGAGGAGGCAGCAGAGGAACTTTATGACAGACGGGTGTTTTTCCAAACTCGGGAAACGTCTGGGCCCATAAACCAGGATTTCCTTTCAATCAGCTCAGAGAATTCGGTCAGCGTTATTTGGTGCACCGTAGCTGGTTTGGAGCCGGGGGCTGTTTGCAAGCTATCTCCAAAGCTATTTGTATTTTTCTTCTCTGCATCTCGTTGCAGCTCTTTGGCTTTTCCTTCCCCCCGTTTATCTTTCACAACACCAAGCCTTGCCCGTACTTCCTGTTTGGCTGTGTGGTTCGCAGTTTTCTCATTTGCTGTTATTTTTGACTTCCATCCAAGCTTTGTATGATATTAATAGCTATTTCACAGAACCGTAATCTTCCTCAAACCAGTCCTAATATTAGCGGGAGAGAGCCAGGAGCCACCGCCGCGGCCTGAGGGGCTGGAGCTCTGAATTTCTCCTCCGTTCTGCCGGCACAGCCCAGCTCAGCCCCTGCCCCAGGGACTCAGCATCTCCCCGTCACCCAGCCCCGTCCTGGCCACGACAGGCAATGGAAAAACAGCTTGCGCAAGCCAAAGCGCACAGAAAGAAGATGCTTACATGAGGATTCGAGAATGAGAACTTATTGGTAGCGTAATTAATGCCTCGGTCTAATCAAGATACAGCAATCACTTACCATTCATCTTGTTACAGCAGTGCTAACAACTGATATCCAAATTACTCAGTTTCTAGTAAAGGTTGCCAGTAATTAAGGGAAAAAAAAAAAACCAGAAACACAACAAACCCCAAAACAACAACCAAAACACACACAAAGACAGAAGCGTCTGCCCTGTTCCTCTAAGGGTAACTTTTCCCTACCTCCTTTGCAACACTGCAGTGACTGTCAGCATCCTGAGGGGGAAAACGAGATTAATGGGGGGGGGTTTCCTCCTTCTTTGGCAGGAAGAAGATGCTGATAAGGTTGATAGCTTCTTCCTCCTTGGTTTAAGGTCTACTTGGGGCTATTTATTACGTATTTTCTACTACTCTCTATACTTGAATCTTTCGCCAGAGAGCTGCAATTCCATATATACTAAGCGTCCTGCGTTTCACTTATATTTTTTCTGTTGCTGCCAAGACTGGTGCCTGCCAGCTGCCGAAACCGTGCTCCTCCCTGGTCAGTAATGGAGCACTGGTGAGCTGCCAGTGGTGCCGGGCCACCCCGTGCTCAGCCTCTGCCAGCACAACCTGCTCCTTAGGGAACCACAGCGGATTTACCGCAGGCACGGCCATTCTGCCTCACAGTTACACAAAACTAAGCAAATTCAATCGCTAAAAATCAATTAGATAACAGCCACCTTGTTGCTAGGCAGTTGCTGTTACAGGTAAATCAGCTAAACTACGGCAGAGCTTCAGGCAGGTCAGGACAGATCCAGACAAAACCAGCCCAGCAAGCCCCGATGCCAAGGTCTTGCAGAGCCTGTAGCCTTTAACGGTACCAACCTCATTATTTACATTCTGGAACCCAGAATCCTTCTCTTCTATGGCCTTAGCCCTGTTACTTTCCAAAAGCTTTAATGCTAACAAAGTCCTTTTCAGCGAGGAGGAGGACTCTGGGGGCGCGTTCAGACCCTGCTGCTGCGACGCTGGGTTTCCCTTCTTGCCTCTCCGGACCCCAGTCCCATTTTGTGAAGTGAAGGTAGCAGCTTCGGGACAGCAAGACCAGGACGCTTTCTCCTGGTTTAAGCTTTTCTCTTTCAGTTTCGTTTCCTTTCAGACATATTTTTATCAGACCCAGCCCAGAAGGAACTTCTCTATTTAAGGATCAGTCAATATAACACAGACTCTGTACTGCCCAGTGTATCTGCTGTGACATACAAGAGATACACCCCAAGCCGTCGCTCCCCGACAGCAAGGCAACACGCAGAGCAAAAATGAGGTAAGTGCACGGCCTCGGTTCTTGTAGCGGCTCTCAGAAAGAGCGGCTTTGGGCCCTTCTCCGGAACCTCAGCACGGTTAAGGTCGGCAGAGGTTGCCATGTCCAACCCCCTTCTCAGGCAGGGCCACCTGGAGCAGGTTGCCCACAATCACGTCCAGACGGCTTTTGAGTAGCTCTGAGGACAGAGACTCCACCACCTCTCCAGGCCATCTCTGCCCCTGCTCTATCATCCTCGCAGCTAGAAGAAGAAAAGATTCCTGGTGTCCAGATGAAGCCTCACGAGTTTCAGTTTGAGCTCATTGCTTCTTGTCCTGGCACCACTGAAAAAAGCCTGGCTTGGTCTTCTTACCGCCTTCCCTTCTGGTATTTATGTGCATTTCTAAGATCCTCTGAACCTTCTCTTCGCTAGGCTGAAGAGTCCCAACTCTCTCATCCTTTCCTCATATAAGAGATGCTCCAGTCCAGCATCCTCCCGGCTCTGTGTTGGAGCTAACTGCTAAGCCCTCTCTTGCGGTGTCATAGAACGGTTTGGTTTGGAAGGGACCTTAAAGCTCATCTAGCTCCCACCCCCCTGCCATGGGCAGGGACACCTTCTACTAGGACCATCCTTCAGATGAAGGCACAGCCCCCCTTTTCTCCCCATGGGGAAGCAAAGAAGTTTTCATTGTGTGGTTTTGGCTGGCTCTGCCGTTTCCCCTTTCTTGCAGTCCGTCCCAGAGCCTTTGTCTGAGATAAGAAGGGTGAGCAGCCCCGACTCCAGGCACTGGTGGCTCCCCTTTGGAGAACAGCAAGGCAGGAACGAAGCCTCTCAGATGGTTCCCTGAAGATGGGCTGATGGGAACAAAGATTTACAACTTCTTTAGTAGCTCGAGTGGAAGCGACTTGTTGAGCATGTGGGGAGAGCTCCATCCCTTCCTCCTTTTCGTTTCGCGTACAGCTAGGAGCTGCTTTCCGCTCTGTGGGGGTACCACAGGACCCCACCCCTCCGCATGCTGCCTTTTCGTAACTCACATTTTCCTCTTTATAGCAATGAACACCTGAAGGAGAAGCTGGATGCCCTCCAGTGCCATTTCACCTGGCATTTGAGTGTAACGGGCCATGTGGACCCCACGCACGTCCTGCAGAAGCTGGCTGTTGAAATCAAGCACACACCCCACCAGAACCAGGCAGCGCTCTTGGGGCTGCAGGCATATCTGTACCAGCTGAAAGGCCAGAGCAGAGAAGCTCTGCAAAGCCTTAAAGATGCTGAAGAGCACGAGAGACAAGAGGAGCAGCAGGCATCTGCTGCTGGTTTGTTGATTATCTACGGGAATTATGCTTGGATTCACTACCTCCAGGCTTCTTATCAGGAGGCTGAAAGCTATCTGGAACGAATCCAGCAGCTCTGCCCACCTCCTTGGGACGCACGGCTGATCCCGTCTATCCAGGCCCAGAAAGGCTGGTCCCTCTTGGCTATCAGAGCCCGTAACGGGGAGCGAGCAAGAGAGTGCTTTGAGGTGGCATTGATGCTTGAACCAGGGAACAGCTATTTCCATGCTGGGCTGGGAATGGCTCTTTACTCCTCCTGGCTCTACTTCTGGTATCCTGATATAGCAAGGAAAGCCATAATCCAATTGGAAAGAACTGTCCTCGAGCAGCCCAATAACTACAGAGCCAAAATATATTTAGCCAGGCTACTTAAACAAGTAAATATAGAAAGATCAATTGGCTTGATAGAAGAAAGCGCAGAGAAGAGCTCTGATCCCGCTGTCCTCAAAGATGCAGCTTTGTTCTGGCTGCAACAGTCTACGAAGCGAGCAATTGAGATACTACAGCGAGCCCTGCAGCAGGACCCAGGTTACCACCTTCTCTACCAAGCCTTGGCCAAGTGCTATAAGACACAGTGGCTCAACGCAAAGAAGGAAGACAAGAATAACATACTGGAGGCGGCCATCAGACACCTTGAGCAAATTCTCCAGAAGCGTCCAGACCTTGACCTTGTGTTCGTGAAGCTGCAATTAGCAGAGTTCTATGGTGCAAAAGGCTCAGCCCAGGAAGAGAAGATCTACAAGGAGCTGGAGGAGAGAAAGGACACCCTGAGCCCCAAAATGCATCAAGCCCTTCATCTCTACTGGGGAAAGTTCTTTCTCTACAAGGAGAGATCATTAGCTAAAGCTAAAGCAAAGTTTATGGATGGCTACAAAATTCCTTCGCTGACAGAATACAGGAAGGAGTGCGCGTGGAAGCTGATGAAGATGGCTTGGTGCTGCCGCAGTGACGATGCTGACGCCATCTACCGCTTCATCCGAGAGACCGACTGCGCCCTGCCCGCAGAATTTCCTGGAACTGATATAGACTAACACCGGCATGCCCGGTCTGGATTAAGCACGGTATCCCTTTTGCAAAGCTAGAAGACATAAGGACTAGTGTCCATCTGTCCCTCCAACATCAGGCCTGTCACCTCGTGTAGATAAAAGTGTTCTACCAGCTTCTCGGACCATCCCATTGCTCGTCCATTAAATACAGGCCTACCCGTAGATAACCGAACGCCCACGATTGGCATGCGCTGCCCTTGGTTCTGCTTCCGAGAGGGAACGAAACCAAAGGTGAAAAATTACAGGGTTTGAGCACAAACCTTTGCCAGTGTAGATCCACGTCACTCCCTGGGAGCTGCTGTGGCTCAGAACTAGGTGCTAATTAGGGCAGCGTGAGAATAAACTCCATCTATCCAAATTCTATCATTCGCAACAAATAAGAAGGTGGTTTCCTCCATAAAATCACCAGCTGGGGAAGGGTTTTGATGAGGGTGAAGCACTTATGTACAGGCCTGTTTAATTGCATTAAATGCAGACGTAGCTGCTGATTAAGGAGCATATAGATGTGATTATAGCTGCATTAGTACTTCGAAGCGTGTGGGCCCCTGCCTGAACAGAAAGAGGGGCTTTGCTTTCTTGCTCTGGTACCCACTTAGTAGGAATCACTAGGAACAACGATCTTGTCACTGAGGCCAAAGTGAGGCTTTTAATATTCTTTGATCAATAAATATTTCAAATTCTTTTCCACGCGATTTCTGTTGTGCAAGAGCTGGTGTCTCTTTGCAGCCTAAAGCCAGGAGAGCAGGACAGCCAGAGACCCCCCCTTTCTTCACCATCCCCCCCCCCCACTGGTTTATCTACTTGCACACACGGGTGCAGACCTCGCGTCCTTCCCTGCGGGCACGGGTGGGCACACGCCTCCCCCCCCCAGCATTGCCGACACCTTCCCAAGCAGTGGCAGGGCCAGCTCTGGGCCCAGCGCAGGTCCCCGAGCCCCATCTGTCCCCAGAGGGCTAAGCCGTGGGGCCCAGGGCAGGTGCTCCCCAGCAGGTCCCGTTGCAAATGCCCCTGTTTCTGCTCCAACAAGGACGCAGTTTGGGAGAGGATGCTCCAGAAAAGGACCAAACCCAGAGTGTCCAAAACACGGGACCTGGGGAAGGAGAACGTGCCTTTGTACCCTGCCTCATGCACAGCCGGTGTGCGTGGAAACACCGGAGGCAAGAAACAGGCGCCTGCCCTGGGAGCTCAGCCCCCTTGGGGAAGGGAAGGGGGGCAGCAGCCCCCAGCTCCTGCAGCAGGTCAGAACTAGGGTGCAGATGTGGCAGGAGGGGACTTCACCCTCCAGCCCCCACAACCCAGGGGAAGAGAGACAACCCACCACCTTCAGCGCAGGCTATTTCACCCCCTGATACAATACCGGGATGAAACTGTCATTCTCCTTCCTCCTCTGGACCCATGAGCCAGAGCCGGTGCACGACCCTGCGCCCAGCAGCAAAGCCTGGCGGGCACGTTAGCCCCCGGGACGGGAGCTACTCCAAGCACAGCGTCACAGCCTCCTGTAACGCTACACGGGCCCTGGTTACAGCTCTGTAGCACAAGTAAAAAGCATGAGCCAGAGTACAGAAGCATAGGTCACGTAGAACATCGCGATTTACTTATCTGCACAGGTCAGGACGGTTTTCCAGAGCTCAGTAAAAACAGATGCTTTATAAACTTCTGTACATGTTCCACAAGTCTTTTCACAGAGCACAGGGCGAGGCTGTAGATCCCGATTTGGGAAAGCAGGGACTCCCAAAAGCAAGGGTGTTATTAAACTTCCTCCTTCCCCTCCCCAGCATGAGCAGCACTGGTAGTGCATTCAGACCACCCAGGAACCCTTGGGGTTTGCATCTACAGGCAGTCCTCTACCCGGTTTTGTAAACACAGTATCAGGAAAGGTTTCTTTGGAACAGGTCAGTCCCTCCAGCAGCTAAAAGGAGGATCTTCTGCCCACCAGACAAATGCAACAGTGCCATCCTGAGGATTACAGGCTGCACGGCCACAGCCCGAGTCGAGAATTACAGACCCGCGTGCCATGTGAAAGACCAGATTCTGCGAAAGTTCAATGCGGTTGTCAGTGCTGCGTGGAGAACAACCTAGGGAGCTTAACAAAATACACCAAAAAAGCCACCCAAAAAACCCGGCACCTTACACTCCTTGTGTGACTGGTTCTACTTCATGTGGGTAAGAACTGGGTAAATATGGAAAGTGTCACTGAGTTCCTCTATCATTTTTTTTTATTAACACTTTGAACAAGTCCTGCTAGTTACTTTCTTCACCAATACTAAACTCAGCACAGCATTAGATAATAAAAATACATTGCACAATAAAATCCCATTAAAAGTCTCGGTTAAGCTGAAAGATAAAAAGGAAAAACATCTCATTAAAATAAGCTGCCGAGGGCCGTGGCGAGGACTTGTGGTTATTGTACTCATGCATATTGGTGTGCAAACGCTAGGACGCCACTAACTCCCAGGTCCACTTCACTTCAGCATAGGAGAGGCAAAGAAGTTGCCCTGATGCCCAAGCTGGGTCGTTGACTTGCTTTTGCTCCCAAATCTAGTTCAAGAGACGTAGAAAAGTATCAGTTTGGGATCTGGGATCTAGAGGTCTAACGCTCTCCCTTTCCCAAGGGTCGTTCAGCTAAGCTTACCCACCTCCCCAGGCGTTCCTCTCCCTAGCGTAAGGCGAGGCCCGTTAGCCATTACGCAGCTTGCACTGTTACTGCAGCACGGGTTGAGGGAGAGGCGACCGAGTCGTAAACCCCGGCTGCTCCCAGAACTGGGTCCAAAAGTCTGGTTCTGGTTCTCCTTGAACACCCAAACCACCTGCAGTCTTCCCAACACCTCCACGACAACCCCCAGCGGCACTTACTTGGGGGTGGTTTTGCTGAAGGTAGACCGGACTCGCTGGGACAGGGAGCTAGACGAGGGCGTCTTGGAGAGCTGCTGCTCCGGAGTGGTGAGGGGTCCAAGCATGCTCACTGTCATAAAAAGAGGCAGCGAAGTGAGCAACACGAGGACAGCTGACGTTTTCATTGCTGTACAAGGAACATTAGACATTCCCTAGCATCTGTCAGAAATACTAGACAAATCTGGTATTTCCTGGCACACTTTTCTTCCCTCTTCCTCCACAGAGCGTGCAGGAAGGGCTAGTGCCAACAGTCTCACAAGCAGCTTCGACTGAGGGTCATTATTTTTCATACAGCAGCTGCACAGCCAGTAGAGCAGCACCCAGGGGTTACCTTTAACATCTGGTGTCTGCGGAGTAGAGTAGACATTGATGTTCTCAATGACGTGCGCTGGGTCAATGTTCTCTTGCTCCACCATCATCAGCTGGCTCCAGTAGTCCATGGGCAGCAGCAGCAGTCGCTCCACTACCTACAGAGACACCGGCGAGCGGCTGGTGTTACGAACCGGCACGCGGCTTTGACACACCGACACCAGACAGGCATCACCTCAGCTGCCTCCAGCAATTCCTTTGGATGCTTTAGAGGGGATACGCTCACCAAGTCAGGCCTTTCTGCTGACCTACCTTGGGCTGCCGCTTGGTGTCTTGCAGGAGCGTCATAGGGTCAGGATCGGGTACCGCATGGGCAACTATTGTGGGGCCAAAGACTTTGGCCAAGTTGGTAATGTCCATTTTGGTGTCCGGGCTCTGAGCTACCCTATAGTAAAGAAATTGAGAGAATGTAGCTTGTCCCTTCGCTTTTCATACAACTCCCCCCATCCCACACACACTTCAGCCTCTGAATAAGCAGGTTTTTTCTAGAACGAAGACTTTATGCTCGCAAGCAGCAACAAGAACCAACTAAAGAAAGCACCAGTGGCAACGTCCCCCTTTCAGAACTAGCAGTCCAGTGGGACATACCTCTGCAGGTGGATCATGAGGAAGGCTAGGGTGTCCCTGCTGGCCTGGGGAAGTTCACCAACCGCTTGGTACATAGCAGCGACACTGTTGTCCTCATCCAAGATTTCTGGGGGGATGGAATCAGTGTTTAGACCTCAGAAGGCAGGCCCAGAGGCACAGCTGTAACATTCCCCTCACAGTAACAGTTAGCCAGAGAAACGAGGAAGCCAGAAGCTTCACATGCCATTGTAATAATTTTGTATCCTGCTCAAGCACTACAACTTGTTTCTTTCCTCTTCCAAAACAGCACAGCAGAAGAGATCTTCCCAGCATAGCGCGCCCCATCGACACAACTGCAAGCACCAGGGCTCCACAGAGCGCTGAGGTCTCCCAGTTCACGTGACAGCTAAACCCGTGACTGTCAAGCCTAGGGAACGAGTTGGAGATGTCATTTAGCAACTCCTTACCTGCAGCTTCCATGAAAGTCTTGTTTAACCGGAAAGTGAGAAGGGGTTCTTTCAGGCTGCGTAGGAAGTCCTTGAGAAGGCTGCAGATGGCATGGATATCATCCACTTTGCTGAGCAGAGGAATATTTTTTGCTCTAAGAAACTTCTCTTTCAGTTCCCTCACTGTCTTGTCACAGCCAGATATCCGGTAGAGGCCCGTCTGTCAACAGAAAGCAGTGCTTAGAGGCAGAATATCAACCACACGGATAAAGCTGACATTCTTCTGCTCCCACTTTCTCTCCACACCTGAGCGCTCTACACAGACACCGTTGCTCACTCAATCACCCACTGAGCAGCGAGCACTATGCACACCCTAAATAAGGGATATTTGGGTTAACAATTTGTTTCCCTAACACTGCAACCCATTTCATTAGCACCGTTTCACACCTCATCTCCGTTTTACCTCATGCAGCCCTCGCTGCTCGATCTCGTTAACACAGTGCACTATGATGGAAGGGATCATCGGAGGAGTAGAAGGGACAAAGTCCATCAGGGTCCCCTAAGAGACAGAAAATAAGAAGATAGTCTTCAAGACACAGAAAATACTCTCTCAAGAATTCACAGCGAGATCTAGGCTTAAAAAGAAACCCGCAAACATTATTTCTTCTTCATCAGCCCAGAGAAGAGCAGCACTGCATCCGCCAGCACGATGCTGCAGGATTGCCTACCCAGAGCTGCCACCTTCACCACAACACCCTCCGAACATCGCATCCCTGCCACCCACTACCCTGGTTACTGAGCGATGCGTTAGCAAGCTCGCTTGCGTTTTATTATGCAGCTCGAAGCAACAGGAGCTCTCGTAGAAGGCAGACTTGTTGGAGCCTAAGCAGGTTCTCGCTCTACCCAAACACTAGCCGTTTGCGTTGGCAGCCGTACTGCCCCGAGCTTGCCCTACAGACGTACCTCTCCAATTCTGACAGGGGTGCCTGCCAAGGTGGGGATACAGGGAAGAGGACAGCGGTCCCGACACTCCGGATGAGTGACCACACGGCAGTCTCTGCACTTCAGAGAGATTTTTCCAAATTTTACTCTCTTTCCACATGGAACACAGGATTCTGGCTTGATAACCTAATGATTCAGAGCATACAGATGGGAAGAGATTAGCGCGATGTAGTAACTCAGCAGGACTCAAACTGGATAACCATATAGGACAGCGTATTCCCTGATCCATGCAGGTAACTGGTACAGTGAACATTAAGACATAATGGCTGGCAGCCTCTTATCAATAGCTCAATATCACACAGGTTTACAAGTGGAAAGCGATGCTTTTTCAAGCTCTTCCTGCCCATAGACCTACCGTCTTTGAGACAAAGTCATGCAGCCTCACTCCCCCATTGTGCTGCGGGGTGCTGGAGCCATCAGTCTCCGATTTGGAGTCCAGCTGCTTACTGCCTACGCTTGACTCGCTGCTCCAAGGCTGCAACGGACCTGGCAGACAGAAGAGGAAGAGTGTTGACTGAACAGAATCACCCTCCATCCCCCACCCAAACCTTTGCTTTAGAAGCCAAGTGCATCAGAAGCCAGACGCAGCTGCCGAGGCCCTGGAAGGAGGCAACTAACATTTCAGGGCAGCCTCCGGCCCACCAAGCAGTTGCTTCAGGACTAGGACAAACCAAGACACGACACCTACCACTCTTCCTCCGGATTCTCAGACTATAAGGCACGGTCTGGATGGTAGAGACAGCTTCAATTGGGCCACCATCATTTGGGACCATGAGCGTTGTCTTTGCTACTATGGATTCGTTTCCCTGTAACGAAAAATATGCCGTTAGTGACAGCTAGACTGACAGGACGGGGAATTTTCCGCTTCGTCAGCCCTAGAGACAGATATGCAATATCAGCAGCTACTGTGAGTGCACACAAACCCAGCTGGGATCACCGTACCTGGTCCGCTGTGGAGCCAATTGATCTGCTTTTCTTCTGAGGACCTGGTGGGCCTTCGATGAACTGCCTGGAAGACCGCTGAAAAGATACGGTATGTTTTTGTTTATGAAGCGGGTATGCTGTTAGCGCTATACTGGTTCAGTATAACCAGAAGGACTGAGCAATTGTCCGCACACACCACAGACGCGTTAAGTTCTTCCACGGCGCCTGTTCTTCATAGCAACTTCAAGGTTGCCATGAAGTATCAGGAGGCCTCAATATACTGCTATTTCAAATAATTTTCCTAGCCAGCTTTATAATCTGATTCAGAAAAGAAAAGAAAGAGGAGGGGAAAAAAACCAAACTAAAACAAACCACCACCACAGCCACGCACACTCAAAAGGGCAACAAGCAAGTCTCAGACTCTTCCCAACTCTGCTAGTGAGGATTTCAGGCTGTCCTTTCCCACCTGTGCCTGCTGCATACTAACAGCAGACCAGAACAAGCACAAGCCCCTTTACAGAATAGAAAAAATATTAACTTCCTACATGATTTTCCCCTAATCTGGTAGTTGGTAATAATCTTCAAGCGCTTGCTTGCCAACTCCAGGCCATAACAGAACAAGATACATGGAGCTCCACGCCAGTCATTTTCAGTAGACAAACAACAACAGAAGAATTAACTTTCAACCTAAATCCACCCAGCAGGTCTGAGTTATAGTAGCAGCACATCCCTCTGAAGTTCGATTGAGATTAGTAGCTCGGACGTCATTATAGGTGGCTGTGAGATGACAGATGGTGACATCGCATCAGCTAAGGCTAACAATGGAATCTATCTGACGGGGGAGAACTGAACGTACCCGCTTCTCTCTCCTTTTCAGTCTGACAGCTTTCACCAGAGAGGAATCCCAGTCCTGGGGGAAATACACAGCACTGGTTAGCTCAGTGTAAATACCATACAGCCTCTGGCCAGGACTTTCATTAAGTTTTAGCCAATCGCACACCAGAGAAATCCAAATCAGCTCTACCAGTTTAATACCACAGTAATCTAAAGACAAGGGGTCTCCAGAGATTACCCCATACCCCTCGGGTTTTACAGTGGAGGAAAACTTTAGAACTCAAGAGTTACATTACCAGTGAGTCATCAGTCTTGTCAAAGCTGATGTCTGACAGAATTGAGCCAGATTCATCTATTGTAGACAGCCTAAAAAAAAAAATAAAAAAAAAAAAATCAAAGAATAGAAGAAACTTGTATCAGTCTGGCTTTCAGTCAGCCATGGTTCCAGAACAATCTTACTGACTCAGAATTGCTGTATTTCAATCTGGAAAAAACAACCAAAAAGTAAAATTCTGTTGATATGGGTGCAGCATGTATCACAGAGGCACCCGGCTGGATTGATATTAGACACTTATGTTGCGCAGACGTACGTTGCCTACCTTTTGTTGCCTGAACCCCCTATAGAAACCTGCGGCCTGTTAAGGAAGGCGAGGGCAGACTTCTGTTCTTCGCTCAGCTGAATACTCCCAGAGGCATCACACATCAGCAGCTCCCGAATCAGCTGTATCTGCCTCTCCTGTAAAGGTAGATAATAATCAGAAGCTACCACGGGATAAACTGTGCGTAATTAGTGTATGAACCAATCTGAGGTGCTTGAGATACCACACAGATGGCTCTCAGAACTTGCGTCAATAGGCTGCTAACGGCCAAAGCCCAGCGCGGCAACTCCCAACAGCCGCCTCTTTCCAGACCAAAGCAGAAGGCTATTACAAGGAGCCAAGTCAATTTGTTGTTGTTGAGCTTTCTCTCCCCAAGAAAAAAGTTATCATGGGTGCCAGTCCTTATTTTCCGTAGATCAAGGTGGTTCAATCACCTTGTCTCCACACTCTAGAGCTAACTGGTAATAAAGGAATTACTCACCAGCTTTTCACAGTCCGTTTCAGCTTTTTGCCTGCGTTTGATCTCCACATCCACTTGATTGCGAGCGTGTTTCAGCTTCACATCCAGAGCACTCCGTTCGGCTTCAGTTTTCATGAGAAGCTCTTTGTACCTGCCAAGCTCATGCTCCGTTTTCTGCAGTTTTCTCCGATACTCTTCGAAGTTCTTTGCTAATTGAATAAACTCTGGAGAGAGGACATGTACATCTTCAGCTACCCAGGCAAGCAGCGGAGATGCAGCAGCCCTCCTTTCACTGACAGGAGACAGCTGTCAACGTAACCTGCTCTCAACCGAAGAGTGGAGAAGCCGGCCTTTCGGCAAGCCCACCTCCACTCTAGACGGTCTGAAAAACGACAAGGTCTCACGAACAAGTCCTTTGCGTCACCATCAACCAGCAGAGCTAGAACACGAGACCCCGCGTGGATGAAGTCAGCTTGATACAAGCAGAACTGGGCCCTGCCTAGAAGTTCAGCCTGTGACTTCATATTTCTCGACAAGGAAAAAAAAAATCCTCAAATCTGGCTGCTCAAATCTGCCTATTACCCATTGCATCATCGACAGATTCTTCAATAACAGCTAACAGTCTTTGTTTGCACATTTAAATTCTTACAGCAAACGCAGCACAACCCACTTCAGAAACAGAACTTACGACATTCGTTCCCTTCGCTCAAAACTTCAGCCTGGCGCATAAGTTGATCATACAGACTCCGTAAGTTCAGCATCGCAGTCTCCATCTTCCTGCCAAGAAACCGGCGCCAAATAAACAGCCTAGCCCTTTCTTCCCACCTCCAAACAGAAAGTGTTACCAGCCCAAAGAAAAGAGAATTGGCTTTGAATTACTGATGTATTATTTTTTAAGGCAAGTTTTTGGAAGCTGTACGGACAAACCACTACAAACAAAACCACAAACAAACAAAAATACATGAAGAATAATGTTTTATGGAGATACAGGTGTCTAAATTCTTTCCCAGGGAATGAAGACCCCTACCCCCCCTCCACAGCTTTACAGATCATGGAGCTGCAGAGACAGGCAGTACATCTCCCCACCTCATTGCTTCAAATTTTCTGCAGTACAGTAGAGAAGCTCAGAACCCAAAGCAAGATGAGGGATCCTAAATCATTCTCCTTCGGGAAGGCTGCAGAATGCAGCTCACGCCCTGTCTATAAGTAACTCAGTACTATATAGGCCAGTAAAAATCTGCAAGTTTTCAGAGCTTTGTAAGATAAAAATAGGAGCGACGTTCTGGGGAATTTTAATACAGTTTTAAATTTAGCTGCATTTTAGGTTACAGCTCCTACTGCAAATAGCTGTTAAAATTCAGACAGTCAGCACATTTTCCTCCAGCAGCAGCAACAATGGCACAAACAGAAGCGATGAAGAGGAAAGCCTCCAGCTCGGCACCACAGAAACGACTTCGCTAAGGCAGGAGGCTGCCGGGGCAGGCAGGACAGCCTCGACGCACAAACCGGCACCAGGAGCAGGTGCCGAGAGAGCTGGGAGAGGTGCCCGGAGGGAGCTCAACGCACCAGCCCAACGCCTCGAGGCTGCCGCGGAAAGCTTCGAGGCGCTTTGCTGGCAGCCACAGACCCGGTAGCCAGAGGTACCTGGGAGCGCCTCTGCTCGCTGCGAGACGGGGAGAAGCTCCGCTAAGAGGCCCCTCCGTTCCCCGCGGCCCACCAAAGGGCACCTCGACGGTTTCGTGCCTTGATTACAGCCCCGCGCCCGACCTGACGGCGGAAGCCGGGGAGGACGGAGGCCCAAGGCCTTTACGGCCCGT
>KL284529.1:8663-19230 GCA_000699545.1 Podiceps cristatus | reverse complement strand
AGTCACAGCAAACTAAATAATGAGCTTATAGGAAATCAATTAATTAATAATAGACAGGGTGCAGGCGCAGGGCTTGAACCGGGTTTGCCGACTTTGCACAATAAATGTATGATCGCGTGCAGAAATCTGTGCATTCCTCTGTGCCTTTCCAGTCAGCTTTCGGATGCCAGTGTGAGCTGCCCAAGCAAGGGCGGCACCTCCGCGGCTGGGGAAGCTCCAGCGCATCGTAGGCCTGCTGTCCCCGGGGCTTCTGGGTGCCCCGTGTGTCCAAGCGCCCTTTTAATCAAAGTATTGCTGAACAAGGGCCTTGCTGTATTTTAAATGTAAAAAAAGCTGCGTTTGAGAGAAGGAAGTGGCAGCCAAAATAAAGGGGATACAAGAGCACAAGGATGTTGCCTCTCAGAGGCAGCAAAAAAGGAACCCGAAGCATACAGCCATGAAACGAAGCCTTCCACTGCCCTCGCCAAAGCCCCTCTCAGACAGGTGCTGTTTCCCCTGCGGAAGGCAAAGTCTCCACACCACCTCCCCTGTATCCTTAGCCATACTTTGAGGCTGCACAAAAGCACAGGCCACACAGACCTTTTCCCAAAACTAATTTTGAAGCGCATTTGTTCCTAAATAGGGCCAAACTGTACATAATCACTGAAGAAAAACTGTCCAAGAGCACATAAGTTTGATTTTAAAAATTATTTCAGGAGGAAGCATGATCTTGTTTCTAAGATCTTTGGCCAAAAAGAGTATGAAATTAATGGTATTAAGTGCCTAAAAATACGCTTGAGGATCTGGGACTTGGAACAAGGGCCTGGCTTCTATTCCTAGCTCTGCCACAGACTGCTGTCTGCACTGAAGGACCAGCCAGAGCAGCGCACAGGGAACACTCAAAGTGCCCAAAGACGAGGGCATACGGGGGGTGGACTTAAAAACTCGCTCCTCTGCTTTTTGTCCCGTTTTCCTGGCCGGTAGAATCGGAATAATACTAATTCGCCATGAGGAAGCATATCACGAAAGGCGTGATGTTGGTGTAAATTCTCCTGATGTGTTTCCAGACACGCAGACGACGGCTGCATGGAGCACCATGAAGCCACGTCCATTTACAGTGCACCACTGATCACGCTCACTTGCCCTTTCCTATTGCTGTGGAATTAACTCTTACAATTCAAAACGTCAGCAGGTCCAAACTACTATGATTAAAAAATAAATTAGCTGCTAGAAAAGTCCCTCCCAGAAATGCAGTACCTCCTTGCACTAGCCTCCAGGTCAGTGGTAACTTTTCAAATGTAAGGATGTTAAAGTCCGATATCCTGCAAAACTGAGTATTAAATGTATATCTTTATCCCATTGAACAGGAGAGATGGGCATCCTTAAAATTCCACACTTGCTTTTAGACCTGGAAAACCCTGAAATATCCACATCTTCATATATTTTATCTAGAAAAACAATTTCATCATTTAAATATGATTTTATAGGTTTCCCTCACCCTGTTTTACTGTTATCCTGTTAAATAAGGTACCTGTTTCTACGTGAAATGCAATACAAAAATGGATTTAAAAAATTGTGGAAGTTTCTAAAATTTTAAAGTTTCTAAGATTTTTATAGTTGTAGGTTGCACAAAGACAAAATAAGAGCCCATCAGCAAAACCTGAGCTGAACTTACTGGTGGCTTTTCTGCTTACAAAGAAGGGACATCCCAAAGCTGATCTGATAGGACCACAAACCCCTGCAATTCCTCACGTGTCTCAGCCATGAAATAACTTCTGGCATAGTAATTTAAACTGTTAACCAGAAGATTCAAAATAGCACACTTCAGTGATAAATGGGTAAGTTTATGCCCCGGAGTTTCTCTTAAGACAGCACAGGGCAATGAGATGGAGCAAAATCCCGCAGAATGAGTTCTGTATAGATCCCAGACCCTGCCAGTTCTTTTCATTGGTAACGATACTCCAAGAGAAATGAAAAGACAAGCAGTGAAAATCTCTGCTCAGTCCGCAAAAGGGAAAGAAAGATATTGACGTTTCCATGTAGGACTCTGATGAAATCAAGTACTCAGATGACTTCTGTTTACATAGTATTTTGAGAAATAATGCTAATTTGCAGAATTGGCATCTGGGGTACAAGTATACATACCCTGGGAGAGCACTTACAGAGCCTTTGTGAAGCTAAGTAATAAACGCTTTGTCTTCACCACACTATTTATGGGTTGCTTGGGGGCATCCTGCTCTCTTTCTGCCCCTACCTGGGCACAAAATTATTGCAGAACTAGGCTTTAATAAGACCAACAGTAAATCTGAATGACCACACATGCACAGCTATTCCCGCTCCCCTGATCTCCAGCATTAATTATAAAGTGGAACTGTTTATACAGTACATACCGCTTTCCTGACTTCTTTCTTGTTTATGTCTAAACCTTTATGGACATAAAACTTTGGAATTTGCTTTTGGAATAAAACTGCAATTGAAGTTGCAATAACTGTGTTAGAAAACAACTTTGCTATTGCTCCCCTGGTCCTGTGGTCACGGCAGGTTTGCGCTGGAGCCCTCTCCCATTCAAGCGTGTTGTTTCAGGTCATCTCCTTGCTGTCCCGTCTGGATGGCTCATTAGAAACTCCAGCTCTAGATGGCTCAGAGCAAACGCTCCAGTTTTCCCTCCTGAGCCCTTTTCTTTCCTCCCTACCCTCCGCCACGTCTCAGCCCACTGTGGGCGTCCCCGCAGCCCGTCCGGGGCGTTTGCAGTGCCCCTCGTGCCTCTGCTGCCAGGCTGCGGGCCAGGCCGTCACTCTGCTTTCACGGTGTATGGAAACGGCAGCCACCCGGCTCCTCCCGATGCACACACTTGCCCATGCCCTCAGCTGTCCCCCCTCACTCAGAACTTTCCTGAATGAGAAATTTTTCTTCTACAGTAAGTTATTACAAAACCAAGAGACTTCCATCTGATGGCAGACGCATGTGCGGACACCAAAGCAAAGTAACTCACGCTCCGCGAGCACTAAATTATTCCTTGTTGCACTGGCCTGACTACTTGTTTCGTCAGGCTGTCACATTATAAATGAATATGTTGGCTGTTTGGGGTTGGGAACTCTTCTTTCTATTTGTTCAGTAAAACAGATACTGTACACCCAGGGCACCATTTAAAAGTAGTAAATTACCGTAGCGTACAGGTAAGGTATTATTCTTGTCTTTCCTTCCCTTTATTTTATTCCCTCTATCCTTTGCCTTTCCTCTGATCAATTCATCTCCCATTTACTTTCTATTTTTGTCTGCAGGTTTTACTCTTGTACATATTGCTCCAATATTCCAACCATACCACCTGCTCCAGAAGTACAAGTACAGAGGTTTTACCAATGTGAAGAGGAGGGAATCGGCAAAAACTCAAAGGGAGAGGGGGGTGGGGGATGTGGGGTGGAGAGAAGAAATAATTACTGTAAGAAAATAAAGAAAAAGAAATTGAGCCTCTACCTGGTGGTGTCTCTTATGCTGACTTGGACACCTTCTAATTTCTGCCAGACTCTTTCTTTATTCTTCAGGTTCAACACAGAAACGTGGAGACTTGATTGCCAGAGGAATCAAATGGGCTTCTTTATGTAGACAGGTTGGGGTGGATTAGTAAGTGTTTGACCCAGCCTCCCTGGTAGGTTAAAGAATCTTTTAGCTCTGGCGGGCTGTGTCAGGATGGGAATGAATAAACTCTCTCTTCATTTGAGTGTCCAGCTAGTGGAAGCTGCACAGGCTGTATGTTAAGTCTGTCCAAATTCCTTTCCTCCTTGGCAAGGTTATCCTACCGAGAAAAAGAAGAATTAAAAATAAGACTGTGTTTGGCTTCTTACAACTCTGTTTCTCTCCCTGTGTTTGTACATTCCACTTTCCAGGACACGCTTCTGACCTGAGTTTTAGCACATAGTCCCCCAAAATCACCCTCATAATAATGGTGAATAATTGCTTATGGTAATACTTAGTGCACCATATTTTAAAAGTATTACGTAATCTTAACTAATAAAAAAAAATCCTCAGAATTTACTTTTTGTTCTTTAAAAAAAATAAAGAGGCAAAATTTAAATATTTATTGGAAAACTAAATATCGTTGCCTTGTGCAGTTATTGGCAAGAGACGCTCTGCAAATAAATCCACCGCGAGCTGTGGCTTCCTACCCATCTGAGGGCCGGCCTGCAGGACGCCCTGCGCTTCCAGACCCAACCGTCGCAACGCCTCTGGCACTGCAGCTACAGACCTGTCCCTAGGAAAGCTCCTCTTTTTCTGGCCCATTAGTTGCTCAGGTACGTGTTGGGCCCTCACCTTCCTTCCTTTCCCTCTCATGGTTAGGTCTGTGATGTCACCAGGACGCAACTCTAATTAGTATTCACAAGCATCAGTGAAATGCTTTGGCAGAAGAATTGGCCCTGAGGACTTGGGAGAAAACAAGATGTGTTTTCCCCGTGCCTCGGAACTCTCCACAGGTTGAGTGTGACCTGGGCAGCAGGCAACGCCTTTTCGGGGTCTGGGGAGCAGCTTGGTTGTTACTAAGGAGGGCGTCACCAGAGCCGGGCGTGTGGATGAGCCTTTGGACCTACCAAGGATTTCAGAGCATCGGCATCCCAGGCAGGCTCCGCAGGTGAGATTAGGCTGCGTGGAAGGTCTGATCAGGGCATCTTATTTCCAACTCTCCTCTTCCAGGAGGGTTGGGCAGTGATGGGCAGCGCTAGCAGACGGCAAAGTTCGAGCCGGGCTAATTAAACATACTGAGCTAATAACCTTCCATTTTGGGACGGGTATAATTCATAATTTAATGTATTGCTGCTGAGACATTAACCTTTCAACAACTGGCATGGTGCCCACAGCTGCCTGAGTGCTGACCATCTTTCAGGAAAATGAGTATTATTGTTAAAACAGGTATAAATCATTCATGGCTCCAGCTTTTGTGTCAAACTGTACATGAAAATAAGTAGTAGGCTGGGTAATTTATTTACCTTTTGGTGGTTATTCTTATGATTTCATGATCATACTCTGTGATTCATAAACATTGGCCAAATGCCATGTTGTTCTCATTTTACCTTTTCAATATTGCAGTGGTTATTCTCATTTCCATCTTTAACAAGTTCAAGACTGATGCAGAATTTCTTGATCCAGGCACAAATATAATCTCATTTCATGGAGGAAAAACTTATTTTAAGCTAATTCCACAGTATTCAACACGATTATTGTGACTACCAACTTGTTACATTTCTGTATTTTGGTAAAAGAAATGTTTCTGTCAAGACGGGTGTATAAACAAACAGATCCAAAGCTTTATTTTAAAAAATAAAGCAGATAGTATATACAACTATATGAATAGTTTCTGGTTGAAAATGATGTGGGATACTGGAAAGAGAAGACTGTAAAAAGTTGGAAGTTTCTCAACAGTCCTGCAAAGCAAGAAGTCTGACTCCAAACACCTGGTTACTGGAATGGTATTACAGACCCGGGAAACCCTTACATTGACTTTTGGGATGCTGCTGGCTGATCACATCATGTTTTGTATCCCAAACTACCTCTGCATTGAATTTTCTTTTCCAGTGAAAAGCGAATCGGAGCTAACAGGTCACCAGACACCCATGCCACAAGGTTGGCTATTGATACACTAGTGTTAACGCCTTTCATAAAGCTCCATCAATCCCAACTCTTGCTAGTACGGTCAATGAGAAGGAACTGCTGAGGTAAACTTACTATGGACTCATTATCTGCACCGTGTACGGCAACAGTTTTCAGACATTTTGGACTAAAAGAGTGCTTTCAGTTCTCGGTATTTATCACATACTGGCACGTATGCAATCAAATGCTAACTGAAAACATTACGAAGCTAAAATAAACTAAAAGCCAGGGTAAATGAGAATAATGTCCTAAACTCTCTATTTCAGGTGCAGATTGACCACAAACTGGGATGAAAAGAGTGCCAAGCGAGACCAGCTCACTGTGAGACAGTGATACATCCAAAGACGTCCCAGTTGTACAGCCTGTTCCAGCCGTCATCACTACACAGACCCACTGGAGGCAAATCCAGTCTAATTTACGCAGCAAACTTCATCATAGTACACAGACACAGAACAGGGAAGATCAGATACAGAAGGACACAACTGTTTATTGTGTCTACTGATCTCATCAATATTTCAACACCCACCCCCCCATCGCTGGGAAATTATCCTCTGCCTCTTGAAGGTATGAAACAGCAACCTGAAAGCTAAGATTCACAACAGCATTCACCTGCCCTCAGGTATCAAATGCGGCACTGAATTGGCAGAAAAAAATAAACCCCTTCCCTTCTTTCTTCTTAACCTTAATTGGAAGAGTGAGTACTTAGCACTTTTTGAAAGAAAACTTTCTGAAAATATCCAGGCTGGGGATGGCTTTCGGAAACACACACTTCCAAAAGATGCTTCACCAGCCTTCTGGGTTTTTTTGGTTATTTCCACACCCCCGCCCCAGCTACAATTGATCTCATTTGCTGTGTCATCATCTAAACAGCAACGACAAAACAATCTCAGTGTAACAACCAGTGTTATGCCTGACACTAACAGCAGGTTCAAGTCATACTTAGGGAGATCTGGCACACTCAAACTCAACTTCCCACTGGCTGGACGGCAGCAAGTGACGCCTCCGCACTGTGTAAAACGAAGTGACTCCCCTCAAACTCCTTTGATTGTTCACACAAATGTAACTGTTTCCCACCTTTTATTTGACCACCCACTCTGAGGCAGGTTGGCAGCTCAGTCCGTGATTCCCCATGCTTGTGCCGCGCCGTGATCTCTGCGGGCGCAGCCCGCAGCAGCAAACCTGCGCTTGGCGTGGGAGCTGGGGTTAGAGCGGTGCTGCAAAGCTCCCTCACTAGTCCTAGGGCAAGGAGAACAGGCCTTTTGTGAAGCCACGGCGGTAGAATTTGCGTTTTATTGTATTACTGTTCAGAAATTTCAGCTTGTGTGAAAAATAACAGTACCACCTCTTTTTTTGTGTTATTCTTACAGCTACAACCTTGGTTACATCAGCAGTGCATAAACTGCTTCTGGTGCAGCCTGCAGAGGCCCTGGCAGAACAACTCTAAAATGAGTGTGTTGTGCCTCTCAGTCCCACGCTGGTCTCTGAGCGCTGAAGTTGGCATTTTCCTGCCAGTTCTCCTTCAGGAGTAGCTAGGAGGAAGCTCACTCATTGTAAACAGTCTAATAAAGATTGCTTTCTAGCTCTGTCCTAAGACACATCAGACTCTAACAAAAATCCTAAGTGGATGCTGAAGAACCAATCCCTTTGCAAAATTCCTATTTCTGAAGAAGTTAACTAAGAAATCAGCAAGAAGCTATTTGTAAGCATGTCTATCCACATTTACTGCTCAAGACAATGCTAAGACCAGGACATTTAGGAGGCATAAGAGAGTAAGGGAGCAACATCAGCATGCTTAGTTTTAGGCTGCTCTGCAGTATTTTACAGGATCGCTCACAGGGCCATGTGAACAGTCCCAGAACAACTGAAGCCCATTTTAAAGCATTTGAACCTATCTATGGGGACAGCACTCAGAAACCCCTTAGAATAGGAAATATTTGAGAACCTAATGGTTCCTTCATACTGGAAACGTAGTATGTTAGCCCCCAGCCCATCTATTCTTACACTGATAATGGTACAGCAGACCACCTTTCACTCCTACGAGCAATAACCTGCCTCTGTTAATCCACACCCGCATTACCTGTGGCCCTGGACTGAACTGGTGCACCCACGCTATGGGTTTGGAGAAGCGCCATTGAACCAGCTGCACCCAGATCAAAACCCCAGCAGCTCCTTTTTCCGCAGATGGTATAGCGTCCCTGCATTTCACTGCCACTGCTGGCTCCATTTCATACACCAAATGAAGTTTTTCAAGACCTTAAATTTGTTTAAGGTTGGGATATCTCAAACTTCACCTCAATCTTCAGGCTCCTGGGTCTGCTCAGCTCTCTTCTCCTTCCAGGCTGGTGGGGACAGAGCCGTCCTGGCTCCTGCACCGGGCCATGGCACCCTGGGCTCGGCACAGGACCATGGAGGCACCACCAGCACCCTCATTCAAGTCTGAGTGGGATGTGTGCAGCTCTGGTCTGGATTCGGTGCTCCCACCCCCCAGAAGAGAGCAGGACCTCGCCTCGAGGCTCCGTAACTGTTGGTTGCAAAAGCCTGGCGTACCTTCATGTAACTTCAGTCATGGCCACGTGCCACGAGGAGCCATACGCATGCTGCCAGCGCCTGCTGGCTTCATGTACCTTCCAGAGAAAACCAGAGCATATTAAAGGGCTTCCAGCGGATGCTGCACCCCAGCGTGCTCCCGGAGTTTTATCCCATTTCCACTTGAAATGAATGATTCCCGTTAGCATGACACTCACTTCAGTGAAGGGAAATGCTGTCTCTCTCTCCTAGGAACAATTAAGTAGGACTTCTGTTTCATCCTTACAGCAATATCTCTCCTGGTTCTCACTGTTTACTCAGTATTATTTTTGCCTCTGCATTGACAACTGCACAACAGGAAAAATACTAGCTCTGAGCGTCAGAAGAGGCAGTGTCGGAAGACACGTGCTGTCCTTGTCAGCAGAGCAGCAGATGCTGCCGCTGCCAGCCTCTTCAGCTGTTCTCCTAGCCAGCCAGCATCGGTTTCATCCTGTTTGGATTAAGCCCCCACCAAGCAGGGACAGTCCTGGTGGACGCGCAATGGGGGTGTGTGCCGTAGGCCTGCGGAGGACACTCCCTGCAGCAGGCTTAGTTACCCCCAGCCCCACGTTCACTGGAAAGGGAGGACTTGCAACCGCCAACGATGTAAAAACAATTATGCACTTTATTCCCGTCTCACCAGGCACCGACTACCGCTATACAGAGGTCAGTCTGCTCATCCTGCCATGGTCTGGAAACCCACGACAGCTGTTGAAGAGTCAAGAAATTCTAAAGGGACAACCTATCATATAGGTACATAAGACAGTTTTTTTCCTGGCTTCTTGTATTGCCATAGTATTTGCTTTCTCTCTATAGTCCCTGTTGAAAAGGAAATATGTGCTACAATCACAGCTCTCTTCTCTACACACAGACACACGTCCTGCCAGGGGAAATGGCCTTCAAATATGGTATCTGGGGGGGGAGGGAGGGGGGGAAGAAAATCCCTTTAACTCTGTAACATTTTTCAGAAACACACCTTTTAAGCTTGAAATCATACAAAAGTTAGCAATCTGTGGGTGCCTGTTAGCAGACCTGCAAAGACAGACCCGCAAAGTCAAGTGCTTCCTCCATACTTTCAGGCAGGCAGTTAGGAATATTAGCCCTCTTGGCCAGTACTCGCTGATGCAGCCGTGCTACACAGACGTATTCTTATGCAATTTTTTGCTTTCCAGTAACCACGTGACTTTCTATGGCAAGAATTACTCAATGTGCAGTTCCTGTCTGAAATGTCCCATCCGAATTATTCAAAACAAGTTTTAAGCAAACCACACATCTCAAGCTTCTGCATTTAGGGAGGTATTATTGTTGTTTTACAAGTGGGAAAAGTGAGGTAATTTTTTTTTTTTTTTTTTTTTTTTTTTTTTTAAAGAGGGCCAGATGCTGCAAGTGTGCAGTCACTGAACATCCTCGGTGACTGTCTAAAGCCAGGAAGAGGTACAGAAAAACCCCAGATATTATAGAAGCTGTATATTTGGGCATGAATCCCCCCAAACCATTAATGCTTTTTGCCAGGCACACATTTCCTCTTATGGTACAGAAACTTATCCTGTACCTCATTGTTCAAATTCAAATACTTGTCTGCAGTCATTTTATATTTCAGCTTTTCAGTATTTCTTCCTTGGTAACATGCTGGGCTGCATACCCCAAACCAAAGCAAAAGTTGCTTTCTGCGCTGTGGTTATAAGGGAGTTAAAGTTCAGGTTTCTAATTGCTCTCTTGAGGCCTTATTACGTGTTGATTAGGTCCTTTTGGGAACTGCATCAAACCTATAATAATAAACACTCATTTCACTGGAAGGTTTGTAGCTGCTGCAGCCCTTCTGCCCCTGTAACTAACACAGGTATAAACCAACCAGAAAAGGTGGTGGCAGCGTCTCTGAGAGGCTTCCCGGGCTGGACAGGTCTGCTCTACGGGTTTTTAGCAGTCAGGTTAAGAACGGTGTCTTCACCATTGGCGAAGGCGCTTGCTTTTGTGTGTGCGTCTCTCCTCTCTCCAAGCCCACAAATCAGAGCTGGTCCAGGAGCTGCACCTAGAGTGTGGCTGTGCAAAGACGCCTATTAGGATTCTCTCAAAACGGCTGCTAGTTTCCTAAATGCTGGCACTTTGGGGGACAGCAGCAAGTATAGGAGAAGTAAGATTGCCAGCGTCCTGCTTTTCGTCAGTCAGTTCTGCAGAGGTTCCTCCTATCGATGTTCGTAGTGCTTTCTCTCTGCGTTGCGTTACGGCATCTAAACAGGACAGATGGCCGGAAGGTGCTCTCCTGGAGCCTGTGTACTTTATGCTTCAGCAACATAATCTGATGCATCAGGCGGCTGAATGTTTGCTGGTATTGATATAGTTTCTAGGCTATACCCCTTTGCACAGAGAGCCTCCTCCCGCGGGT